>JASANF010020218.1:0-90710 GCA_030248245.1 Trissonchulus sp. WLG1_4 | reverse complement strand
GCAAAGGGGGGGGGCCGCGACCGGGGGGGGGGGGGGGGGGGTGCGGAGCAACTGTGAGCCACCGCCGATCAAAGGGGGTCTGGCGGGGACGGCAACCCTCGGACCTTTTTGTAATTGTAACCATCGATAAACTACAATAGTGAATCTGCAGCAAGCACTTAACTTTGCAGGGGTCTGGGGGCAGCAGCCCCCAGAAGTTGAAGCTTTTTTGAGATTTCAACCATCAAAATTGCATTGAAAATTGCACTTTTTACTTGAAATAAAGAAATGTAGTGGATCTACAGCTAGCATTTAGCAATGCGGGGGTCTGGGGGCGGCAGCCCCCAGAAGTCTCAGCTTTTTTGAGGTTTTAACCATCGACATTGCAATGACAACTACACTTTTTAAAGTTTTAGCTTTTTTGAGGTTTTAAACATCTACATTGCACTGACAACTGCACTTTTGACATAAAATAAACAAAAATATATAATTTTAAAATATTAAACATTATTATTTAAGCTCATGGATCAAAAAATAGGCCCAAGGGCCTATGACCTACGTTATATATAGTCGAGCGGGGAACAAAAGTCACGTCCATTTGGCGTAAAAGCCCGTTGTGTACAGCTGCGTACATAAGAGTTGGAGTGAATCTTTTTGTGCTATGGGCCAGCGTAGGCTATTTTATGACTGCGTTCAAAAATTGGGGTTTTGCGATGATTTATCGTTGCAATATGCTTTTGCCAGGTGGCTTTTTCTGATCCGTCGTCAAGAACGACCGTTTCTGATGTGTGTTGCAATTTTAGGGTTGAAAATTGACACACGAGACGCGGATACACTTGCCGTTAGCAGATCATTATTCAAAGTTCCAAATGGTCGACTGTGGCTAATTTTATTATACAGAAACTATAAATTGGCCGAAAATTGCTAATATGTGTCGTTTTTAGCGTTAAAATAGCAATTAAATGCATTTTTAACGTTTTAAAACAAAGAAACCGCACCCCCCCCTCCCCGAAATTTTTTGTGGCTACGCCACTGCAGATTGGTGTAATAATGCTTCAAAAATTAAAATTAACAAAAAGTGAAAAAATCGTAAAAAAATACAAACAAAAAAATACAAACATGTATGCAGCAAAGCAAAAAATAGTATACTTTGTATTTAATTTTGTATTTTTTACCCTATCTAACTAAACAAACATGTGAGACATTAATCAATTAGCACAGAATATGATAATAGACCTGGCATATATATAGGCATGCACAAAGAAAAAAGGTATCTGAGCCGAAAAAACATCAACAGAATGGAAAAAACTTGGAGATTTTTTAAATTTTGAAGGTAGAATTTGTCAATTGTGGAGGTATCAGAAACACTTGTCAGCTTTTGAAGTTTCGGAAAGGGGGGGGGGGCTGCGACCCTCTAAGGGGGGGGGGCTCAAATCGCTAAGGGGGGGCTGCAGCCCACCCAGCCCCCCACCTAAATACGCCACTGCTACGCGACTGATATACTGGTATAATGATAGACTGATATAGTCAGTGGCCAACTACTGGTCGTATGAGTGTGTACAGACTTGTATAGAAATGGGGCGTTAAGAATGCTGTTTCGAAAAAAATTGAAAAATTTTCACGATTGTCAACATTTTTACTAATTGAATTTTTTTGAAGAACACTGCCTCCGGCTCCGGCTCCGGCATTTTATATCCGGCTCCGGCTCCGGCAAAATTTTACCTTTTACATGTGCGGACCCCCAACGGTTCCAACGCAGAACAGTACGGTTTTATTGTGACATATCAACAAAAATACCTGAAATGTGCCCCTAGAAAAGTGACGAAGTTTCTGCGAAAAGTGACGAACGGTGGCCGGAAAGTGACGAACAAAAAATTTTCAATTTTTCACTTTTTTACACTACAAATGTATTTTGGAGCACTAACCTTGGTCACTTTTCGCGACAGATAAAGCTCGTCGTACGCCGACGAACAGGGAGCTTTTTTGAACAGTAACTGTAGAAATTTGACAGTCAAAATTGAAATTTTAACTAATCTTTAACCTTCAATTTGTCCGCCCACAGCCCACAGACGTGCTAGAAACTCCGCAAAACCTGGAAACGCTTTGTCTGAAAAGCGCTGGTGTGTTGATTTCAAAATCTCGCAAAAAGTTTACAATTACTACAGTTACAGTCGTTTTAGCAGAGCAGATTTTTCGCTAGTTAACAGAAAAGTTTTCAAGTCTAATTCTCCGGCCGAGCCCTCCCCCCTCAACTCCGCACCCCCCCCCGCTGATGGCCGAAAAAGCACACAAAAATTGAGCAATAAGAAATTTCCCAAGGATCACTCCCCCCCGCTGCTGGCCGAAAAAGCACACAAAAATTGAGCAATAAAAAATTTCAGAGGGATCACTCCCCCCCTCCGACGGGTCAAGCACCACCTTGCCAATTGATTTTGTACCAATTCAAAGTACACCACATACAGATAGCCATAATTAAAAAGACGTTACTGGTTATGGAATAGTTTCAAGTTATGGATAGGGGTAAAAAATTTTATCCTGGGGTGGTCAAAAATTTTTAGAAATGTGGTTTTGTCCACTTCGCCCCCCTACTTCGAAAATATTTCGGGCAAAAAGGCCCCTCCTCAACTTTGTCCTGGCTACACTACCGGCCACTCCGCCGCTGACCCTCCTCTGAGCGCCCGTGTCTCACCCCGCAATCTGCTACATATCTCACGATGCCCCGCACCCCCCCCCCCCCTTTGCAAAATCTTGGTTACGCCACTGGTACACGCACGCAATTGTATGTGCACAGGTAAACCGGAAAATGCAAATGAATTTTCGGTGAATTTTTCTGGTGGATAGGAAAGTTGCCGTTTAATTCGGTTTAGTTTGAAACTCAGCCATTTCCTACATAAATCGTGTGATTTATAAAATCTAAGACGCAATAAAACTCAAAAAACGAGTTCTGGAATTAAGGATTTTTTGCTAAAAATTTTTCAGCATTTACAGTGCATTCATGTTAAAAACACTACTTCTAATTTGACTTTTTTTACTGAAGTCTGACCAAAAAATTCTAAATGCTTTGACAAACGGAAACACGCGATTTACGAAAACGAGTTATCGGCATCAAGAGTACACATACAGGGAGTATTCACAAAAATCACGCCCCCTGTATTGTCTCCGAGTTTTAACGACTTCCCAGTTTTATTGCCAGACACAATAAACGTCACTACAGAAGAAAATGGGACTAGATGTGACCGATAAGGGTCTTGGTATAGCAGTCCCACGGAGAGCAGGAATTTTCCGCACAAAAAACGCAGCGGCAATGCCGAAAACTGGCTGCGTCGAAAAATGGATGTGTGAACATAAAATCGCACCTGCGTTTCGGCTGCGTCTTGCCGCAGCGGCAAAAACGCTGCGGCAAAATCGCAGTAAAATCGCAGCGTGTGAATCGGCCTTTAGGCTTAGGCTCAGGCTTAGGAACCAAAAAATCAAAATTTTCAGAAAAAATCCTGCCAGCTTAGCTTAGCCTAGAGAATCCTGCCAGGTAAGCCTAGACGATGCCTTAAAACATCATAAAGCACTGAAAACTATCCAAAAACAAAGATTATAGCCGTTTTGGCTTCGAACTTTGGCCTACGGTCACTTCCAAAAACACTGAAAATGCTATTTTCAAGGCGTCATATCTCAGAAAATCCAAATTTGTGGATAGGGCTTCTATTACAAAAAATGCTTCCCTTAGGGTGCTCTGCTCCAGAAAATAGGTCCACTATCCCCCCCAACTGCACTTGATCCGAAATTTGCACTGAACCGTACTTGTGCTGTAACGCTTCAATCAGCCTGGCCCGGGTATACTGTATATGTAGCTTTAGTAAAAGTTTTGTAACTTTTCACAGCCTGAACCGATTTTCCAAATTTTTTCAGCGAACAGTAGCTTAGAAGTTACTATTTCAGTGGCAGCAGCAGGTTTTCATTTGATTCAGTATTTTTGCCTAAAATCAATTTTGCGCAAAAAAATTTATGTAAAGTTCAATTTTGGACAAAGTTTGATTTCCAGCTAATGCTTACATACTTCTTACAAACATCTAACCTGGCCTATTTGAAAGAGCGTGTTGTTTTGACCCCCCCTAGCTAGGTTTGAGGGATATAGGGAGACTTCGGATCATTAGTCGAAAAAATGCCGTTTTTCCGACTTGTTCCACCCCTAAGGGTTTTAACACCAATAATTTCACTCTAGAAGTTTATTGAAAGGGGCGTCAGCTATTTTGGGGGCTAGAGGTCAGATTGGGGGCTTGGCTGACGATGGGGGTTCTATATTTTTATTAAAAATGGGGCAGTAAGCACGTAGCCGCCAAAAATAATTTCCCCCCTCTATTCTTCAGCTTGACCGTTTGGGCATACTTTTACACCAGCTTGCTATCGCACATTTAAAATTGGCCCCATATTGCCGTTTTTTTGACAAGTCACATTTCAGGACCGGCACCTTAAACACGTTTAGAATGTGAAACCGCGGCTTTTTAACACGTTGCCGGTCTAGGACGTAAAAGTACGTCCTTTGTAATGTCACAGAACACACCCTGGACGTACTAATACGTCCAAAAATACGTGTAAGTTATATAAGTTCCTGAAGAAATAGGCTGAAATACAGCTCACAATCATGTATAAAATGACAAAACAAAGCGGAAAATTTCTTGGGGCCTTTTCACAAATTATATTAACTGGATTAGATTATCTAGATTAACTTCAGTAACTAAGCATTAAATTGACGAAAGTTTATGAAAATTTGCAGAACAACTAAACCAAGTAATCTTCATTTGCTTGCAAAATTTTATGTAATTACGTTAATCCAACGTTGAGTTATAAAGTTAATCTAGTTGATCTAATCCAGTTAATATCTTTTGTGAAAAGGCCCTTGGAAAAATGCTGAGGGTGGACTGGGTAAGGTGACTGACAAAAAACATAATACGTAGTCCAAATGCACCACAGCTAAGCGTTGCATCTTTAGTTTTGTTCGCAATTGTGAGAAAGGAAATTATATATCAATTGCTAGTTGTTTTCCGTGTCGATAGCGGTTGTTGACAAATTTTTTAAAATTTGAGTCGACAACATTTATCATATTGATTCACTATTTTCCACCTGTAGCAGTGATTAAATTGTATCAGCGGAGTCAAGCGGTAAACACAGCATTGATTTGAACAGAACAGCACTAATGGCAGTGTTCTATTGGCCCAAATGTGTCAATTCCGTGGGCCGTAAAATGCAGATATAAAAGTCACAAAGTGGGATATTAGTTATCTGATGGATGAACCTATCCTTGCTTTTGTTGGTTGTCAGGAGTTCCAAAACAGCTATTCTTGAAAATGCGAGACCTAGATGACTTTTGCAGCAGCTGTTGCGTCATAGACTGTGCCCAAAGTTGGACGTAAAAATACGTCCTGACACTTTTCTTGATGTGATGCCATAGTTTTAGCATCGTGGACGTATTTTTACGTCCTGAATATTATTGCATAAACGCATAGTTCACGTCAGTACGAACCGATCCATCTAAGCAGGACCACTAGGCGATGTTTCTAACCAAAGTTATAAAAATTACAAATAACAAGAATTCAAAATTTCAAAAAGACCGGCAACGTGTTAAAAAAATTGCGAAAACGAAAAAAATTTTTCGGAAGGAACCAGGTCAAAGTGAAAGTGCCTTCGTTTTGATTTTAAAAAACTGTAAACATTATTCTGTCTGACTGCAATTAAACACGTTTATAGCGCAAAAAACACGGGTTTCAAAAAAATGCGAAAACGTCCCTCATTGCGGGCTCAGATTTCGAAGGGTCGTATATATATATATATATCATAAATTCCAAAAAATCACATCGGGGCTTTGAGCAAAAATGCTTCCCCAAGGTGCTCTGCTAAGGAATATAGGTCCAGTATATATTTCCCACCCCCAACTGCATTTAACCTCAAAAAGTTATATATATATATATATATATACTTCGCCGGCCAGTGATGTACACTGAAAAAATTTTGGGGGCTGACTTTTTGATATTGTTTAAAATTGTATGTAATGGATCAATGTAATGCAATTCCAACACAAACAGTGACACATGCCCTATGCCCATGCATATCACACATAAACTATGCGTTATTTTCAAATTAGAGCCAAAACTCACGTTTCAGGATCGGCAGTTTAATTTGGTCAAGATAGCTATTGGAAAAATGGCAACAGTGATTGGCCGTGCCGTTTCCAAAAGCGCGTATTTTGCCAGCGTTCTTACTGTTTTGGTATGTCTTGGGAATGCTGATAATTTTGGTGGCAAGATTGCTGATGTTTCGAACGAGGCGGAATTAATTTCATTGGTCGATTCACCGAAACTGAGCATCGTCCTATTTAGTCCCGGTTCGTGAGTTGTCTCGACTTCCCAGTGTGGTTCGTGAAGGAAGGGGAGGGAGCATTTAGCCATTGGACTAGTTGTCTATTTGTGAACCTTACTCTATATTTGCAGATAACCTGGACGGTTATTATATATAGTTATTTACAGATAATTATATATTTAGTATAATTATAAACGTTTTAAGAGCGTATATAATTAATATATAGCAGTTTACATAATAGCAGGAGTTAGTTTGCGTTGTCATGTATTGTCTGTTGACTTTTCATAAGTAAAGTTAACACTTCTATTTATATTCGTGTGCAGTGCAACAATTTTATCCTTTTATTGATTTATTTCAGTATGTTTATGTTCATTGTTTCACTGGTTCCAGATGTTTCAAACACAGATCATGATTGGAAAAAAAATTTCCGTTCTTACATTGCTGATGTGTTCGAACACGAATTAAAATGCGATGCGGAATTTTATACGGTAGAGTTCGCTGTTATAAATATATATATAAATGTTGTAAATATTAGAATAAGTATATTTTTTATAAATATATAATATATATATAATATAATATATATAATATATATATATATATATATATATAATATGTATTAGGGATGGAAGTCTCGGTCTCGGTTTATATATATATATATATATATATATATATTAGGAATAGACCGCTGGCTCGGCTCGGCAAATTGCCTTTGGCTCGGCAATTTTGCCGAGCCAGGCCGAGAGCTGATACAGCCGAGAGTTTTCAAGAACTAACTTTCGAAAGTTTAAAAACTCTTCCCAGAATCCAAAAAGCAAGAGCTGTTCTGTTACGATGTTTGTGTTTTTTTGTTAAAAAACCGCTCTCTCATACCGGTATATGCTGGGGGGAGAGCGGCCGCCCTACCCATTTTTTTGATTGGAATTACTTCATGTAAGCATAGGTGTGTGGTGGCGCGATTTGTTTGCCTAATATACTGTTTTGTGTTACGTTTATATCATAGAAAAAACGACATTTTTAATAAATTTAAGAGGAATTTTTCATTTTTTTTTTCATTTCACATTTTTCAGAGGAATTTAAGATAATTTTCAGAATAATACAGACGACGTTCAGATAATTTCACCCAGAATTCAGAGACTCTAAATTTTATCTGAAAAAATGTTACTGGCTAATTCTACAGAAATTTCAGATTTCCAGCCTGTACTGTAGTTTCAAGCCTGTAGCCTGTACTTTCAAGTTTGTACTGTACTTTTGTCGACGTCATTGTGTAGCTATCGATAAGAAAATTGATGAATTTTTATTGAATTTTCGCACAATTTGCAGTTTGCCACCAAAAGTAGCAAACATTTAGCATTTGGGGTACCCCCTCCCGTGGTAGGTCTTGCACTGCCAAGCGCGTAGTCGGCGGGGGGGGGGGTCGCGGGGGTCGCGACCCATCTTTTTTTGGTCGAACCTGAAAAAATTGTCTACAAGGGTTTTTATCGCCCGGCCGAAAAAAATTTCTGGTGGGTCTCCAATTGACCAAATTTGGCCTGAAATTCAAAATTTCTTCTGGGGGCTGCCGCCCCCAGACCCCTGCAACTTTGTGGCTTACTATTCGTTGATATTATCTTTTATCAAAGCCAATGCATGTCTGCAAGAGTACATTCTGCTGAACTTACTTGGGTAATATAGTGTCTATGATGTTCCCATCTTTTGTTTTACTTTGCTTGTCGGAAAATATTTCTGATACGTCTCCAGTTGACTGAATTCTGCCTAAAAATTTCAAAAATCTCCATTTTTTTCCTGGGGGGTCCCGCCCCCAGACCCCTGCTATCTGTGGCTTAATTCTCTTCGCGTTTTCACCACTGGCGGCCCGAATCCCTCGGCTGTCTCTGAATTTATGAAGGAGCTTCCCCCATCCCCTCCAACTGCATGAGTATCAAATAAAAGCTCTAATCCTTCCTTGCTTCTTGACATAAGTCAAAATTTGTAACTTAAAAAAAGTTGTGCCCCAAAACATTGATTCCCGGAGCGCACGATTAAATTTTGATAAAACCCAAAATTAATCATAGCCGGCCGGCTCGGCTCGGCCCGGCATGCCGAGCCGGCCGGCTCGGCTCGGCTCGGCTCGGCACCGAAATTCCCGGCTCGGTCTAACCCTAATATATATATACTTGTATGCTCAGCTTTACTCGATCATTTTTTCATATTAATGTTTGAATTTGATGACACTTTTCAGCCTTCCTTATGAGTGCGTGTCAAATTATTTTTTACGTCATATTATATAAAGCGTGTGTTCATTTTTTTATCGACACTTTTGTGGCTGAGTTTTGTTTTGATTTTGCAGGCAAATAAGTCAACAATTTTCAAGGACGACAAATTGAATGATTCGTTTGCGTACTTGGCAATGATGCAAAAGTATATATATAATATGCGTAGTATTTATATAATATTTTGAATTAATTAGTTTCAACCTCGTTTAGGGTTTAATTTACGATGCCCGTCGTGCCTGTTCACTTGCTGTCTACCGGAGTTTTTTTTTGCACTTTTGCAATTTCAACGCAAGAAAAGACGCATCATGTGCAAACATAATCACGTCAAAAATAGCCTAATACTAATTTTGTCCGAAAGAAACTAAAGAATTTTTTTGCGTTCACAACGCCAAAACTATGCGGCCTAAGGCAACACTAACACATTTTTTATATATAAAGGTATTTGCTAGTCTGTATGGTAGAAATGGAAGTCTCGGTTTTTTCCGAGACCGAGACGGAGACCACGAAACCGAGACCGAGACCAAATTCCGAGACCGCAAAAACCGAGTCTTTGTGTAATTTTTCCCATTTTTTTACCTATTGACTTGACGACGATTGATGACATTTTACAAGTTTTTATTTAAAATTACAAGACCATTGTCAGACACTTATGTGTATGTAACTAATAGCTACACCACGACAATTTCGGTTGCATTCCTGGGTCTTTCCCCCTTTTGTGTGGGACCATGTCTTCTAGAACATTGTAAAATTTTTTGACACTGTTTGGCTCGAATTTAGTTAGAAATCGCTTCGATTGTATTAGAATTACCAAATTCTGCTAAAATACACCCAAGATAAAAAGGGTTTTTGGGTTAAAAAATTAGACCTGCGCGCCGTGATGCTCTTTCATTTGTTGCCTCTAGCGTGACCCCCCTTTGAGTGGGGCACCCTCAATCCACTGGGGCTAAATTGTAGTTGGGAGTTGAGTCTTCCCTTCTCATCTCTCAAACTACATGTGTCACCGCATGGTTTTGAGTAGTCGTAGTGCGTTTAGTTGTACTTTTACAGATTTGTGTTTTTGATATTTGTTAAGCTCATACTAATTGGAATTTACAGTCAATGATGTGAATAAAAAAACTATGGCATAAAGAAGTTGACCAGCCAAACACTAATACTTGAAAGATAGTATCAACTATGAAGTAAGAAACCTAATCACGAACATACATTTTTGCGTGTGTACTGTGTTAATTGATAAACTAAGCAACCACGGTAAAGTGGTTTTCGGAAAAAATGGGCAAAATATCACTGTTTGGTGTGAAATTTTGGTGAAATGAACACTTCCAAAAAAAATTCCTGCCAAAAATATGAACCAAAGGGGAGACCACAGGAAAATTTTTGACAGATTTGAAAAACCGAGACCGGGTACAAAACAAACCGAGACTTTTCGACTACCGACACCGAGAGACTGGGCTAGTCTCGGGTTTTGACCGAGACCGTGACCTAGACTTCCATCCCTACAGTGTATGGGTGCATTGATTGTGCACTGCCTATTTGTTCTGTTCATTTTTTGTTGAAATCGCAAAAAAATACATTAAAAGATACAATAAATACACTAAATACATCTCCAATTTTTTATGGTTCGGCCACTGACTCCAAATGGCACAAAAACTTGAAATGTTTGAACAAATTTTTGCATTACATTCGTCCATTTGTTGAAACTTACTCGGTTAGTTTGGTAACTTCGACTAAGATAATTGAAAACTGGCAAAGGAATGGGCCCTTTTGAGATCACGTAAATTATATTATCTATATAATACATATTATACATAATACATATTATATATAATATTAGTTATAATAATATAGTTATAGTTATATAATATTAGTTATAATGTTTTTTCAGCTCAAAAATAGAGCATGTGAAACTTATACCGCAACCACTGCCAAATGTGACACCCAAAGAGGCGATTGTACGCGCTTTTGACGCCAGACTAATGTTAATTACGGTTGTAAAGTGAGTTTAGATTTTAGTCTATACTGTGCTGTTGATACTTAGACCAGGGGCGGTCCCAGGGAGGGGGGGGGCGGGGGGGGCGGGGCCCCCCCCCCCCCCCGAAATTTTTCCCTACTGAAATTTTACACAAGGGTCCCCCCTTTGGTTTTTATGGTCCGGCCGGAAAATTTTTCTGATGCGTCCCCAATTGACCAAATTTGGCCTAAAAATCAAAAATTTCTCACAATTTTTTTCTGGGGGCTGCTGTCCCCAGACCCCTGCAACTCTTATGGCTTACTATTCCTTGTTATTATCTTTCATTAAAGCCTATACATGTATACATGAGTACATTATGCTGCATTTGCATGTCTACACGAGTATATTATGCTGCATTTAGTTGTGCAATACACTGTCTGATGTGACGTTCCCATCATGTGTTTTATTTTCCTGTCGGAAAAAATTTCTAATACGTCTCCAGTTGACCAAATTCGGCCTAAAAATTGAAAAATTCCCTATTTTTTTCTGGGTACACCACTGGTTTTTACTACAAACAGACTCGATTCATTGCCTTGATATGGCTGTGGCAATAACAAGATAGCGTAAAGCTAAAAAACGCTATTATAAAAAGTGAAAAAAATTCTTCAGACCTCCCCCCCCCCCACCCGAAATCAAAGCCTGGGACCGCCAGTGCATATACATATATAATATATATATATATATATATATATATATATATATATATATATATATATATATATATATATATATATATATATATATATATATATATATATATATATATCTGGTGGACTAAAATTATGTCACGCATGCTATGGTTCAAGTATTGGAAAAATGAAAAAATGATTTGAAAATGATTGAAAAAAAATGTTTTTTAAAAATATTTTTAAATTTAGATTTTTTAAAAACCGCTAGGCTAACATTGCTCGTTGATAAAGTAGAGGCTAAATCCAATTCAGTGGATAAACGTTACCCATATGCCTTTACTAGACGGTAAAGATAGCTAAGCTTTACTTGTGGCTATTTCGGAGAACACGCCCCCTTGGTACGTCCGGAGATATTTTGGTTAAAAAATACATTTAGCTAAAAAAACTTCAGAAAAAATAAACTTTTTTCTTCCAGCTACTGTGTGAAGCAGCTTGCGCCTGACCGTCTGATTGACAGCCGGTATCAGATGAGAAAATTGTTACAAAAGCAGAAGATCGATCAGTTTGCTGTCTGCGTGAACCGCTATGATATCAATTCCTGTAAGTAGTTTCAGGGGACAGGGGTTGGGTCCCGTGAAAGGGGTTCGTTTCTTTTTTTACTATCTTATCAATAGTTTTTCAGCATTTGAAAAGGGTTTAAACGAGATTTATGTGAGAATAGTTTCAATTTTAAGCGACTTTTCGCCTATCTTCTGGGCGTGGTTAAACTTTTCGGCGAAGTACTCTTTTACTGCCTTATCAATAGTTCTTAGCATTTAAAAAGTGTTTGTACGTTCAGTGCTTCAGAATAATATTTCAACTTAAATATAATTTTCTTTTAAATTCAACTATGGATGAATGATTTTATTAACAGTTTTGGATTTAGTATCGAAAACGCGTACATAATTTATACGTTACGGTTACGACGGTGAACAACATAATATGTGCTAGCTGCATAATTCTGGGGGGGAGTACAAAGCAATTTTTCCGCTCAATTTAGCTTCGTGAGCCACCATTTTTCCCTTGTGTGCCCCCGATTTCGCCGTTGTGAGTTAGTTGCTAGACGTTTTGGGGGGGGGGGGGGCGGTGAGCTTGCCATCTGGGGGGGGCGGGGGTTAAAACCTCTTCGCAAATTCGCCCCCGAAAATAATTCAGTATTTTTTTGCAGCTGTGGACATTTGGTCCTCTGAGAGTTTATTCAGTCAGTGGTCTGCCACCAGGCTAACTCCGTGGGAAGCGCTAATGGGTGGTTTTTGTCAAGATTTGCTGATTGGAGGACTTCATTCGAAAAATAAGATTCCTGTTTTCATTTGGAAAGACTGGAAATCGATGTCCGAAATTGTGAAAATGTTCAAGTTGGTTTTTTAGTGTGGCTAATTTTTTTTTGGTGCAAAAAAGATCTATGTCTGAAGGTGGCGTTTTGACCACGTGGTTTTCGTAACAAACTTTTTCGTTAAAGGCCATTAGTTTTGGTAATGCTTTTTTGAAGCAGTTTTCAAGGAATTGCAGTTTAGTCATACTAATTCAAATTTAAAATACTTTAATTAAATTTAAATATATAACAATTTAAAACGTTCATCAATCAATGTTTGAAGTTTTTTATGGTAAAAATGACATCAGGCGAAAAGGCAAAAGTAATTTAGATCAGAGTTAACTGTATGTTCGAATTTTAAATTTTTGGGTTGCCGACCAGTTGCGAAACAAAGGCAACCCTTTTTTTAAATTTATTTTATTTAAATTTATTTTATTTGTTAAAATTATTTTTAGTCTGGAAACGGATTATATGCACCACCGTTATGGCCTATGGCACGTGAAATGTGCCAGTCCTGCTCAAGCCAACAATTGCAGCTCATTGGCATATTTGGGGGCGCCTAGACTAAGCGAAGCGCTGGACTTTTTGACTTGCTATCAGTCGCAGCGCCCAGTGCCTTATTTGGTCAGTTTTGGGCGGGTTAAGCCAGATTAATTATATATGCACTTCCTTTTGTGAAGGACATAGTCACAAGCATTATACGTGTATGAGATAATGGACGCGGGGGGAGGGGGCTTTTTGTGCCATATTTCGAAGACACTCCCCTCTGATTCACAAAACAATTAAATTTCCTTTTTTACCTTTTTAGCTTTTGTACCTAAATTTCGGGGTGGGGGGAGGACTCCCCCCATTCCCCCCCCCCCTGGGTACGCCCTTGCCACGGATACTAATTGTGTAGGCCTAGTCACAAGACGGCGCACTGCATGAGCATTAGCGGGCGCATTGTATAATTAGAATATCATACAATACAACAGGCAGTGTGCGTATGTGACAATTCAAATTACAGATCGCGCCCGCTCATGCTAGTACTATGCCAAGTTCAAGTTTGATTGGCTATATCTGGTCTGTGCTGTGCTAGACCTGTCCAACTAACGGCTATTTATTGGCTTTTATGCTCACTTTTGCCCATGTAAATACTAAATTCACTGACAAACGCACCAAACCAAAAATGCTCAAGCTTATTTGTTCTTATCTGAGGTATAGGTTCTTTGGGGGAATGTCATGCGAAAATAGACAAAATTGGACAACTTTGAT
Organism: Trissonchulus sp. WLG1_4; assembly: GCA_030248245.1. Classification (NCBI taxonomy): domain Eukaryota; kingdom Metazoa; phylum Nematoda; class Enoplea; order Enoplida; family Ironidae; genus Trissonchulus; species Trissonchulus sp. WLG1_4. Next base: position 76,886 of record JASANF010020218.1, on the reverse strand, counting down.
GTGTGACCCGGGTAGCCCCCCCTTAATCCGGTTTTAGAATATTCTAATCTAATCCGTTTAATCGAGTTTTAGATTATTTTAATATTCAATCTAATCCGGTTTTAGATTATTTCAATCTAATCAATCTAATCCGCTTAATCCGGTTTAAGAATATTTCAATCTAATCCGGTTAATCAACCAGTGTTAAAATATTCAGTCTAATCCGTTTTATCCTTTTTCTACACTATTTCAATATAATCCGTTTAATCCGGTTTTAGAATATTTTAATCTAATCCGCTTAATCCAGTTTTGAACCACTGACATGGCAGCTAGCTTTCTTCACCTTTGTTTCAGCCACTGGTGACCACCTTCGACAGCTGGACTGATCTGGACCTGTCCAAGGTGGTGGTCTACGTGGTGGCCAGTCCGGATCGCAAAGCCTGGGCCCGTTGGCTGGCCGTCGACTTACACCAAGCCGCCGGCTGCAGCGTACATGTGATTCGAGTGGATTTGTAAGGGGGGCTTTCAGTGGATTCAGTGATGCATTTAAAGGCCGGTTCATACTAGTTCCTTCTCTCTCTCTAGGTCGGGCCCATCGCGCTGCATGTGGTGGGGGTCCGCCGGTTAAACCAGCAAGCCTCCGTCCCTCAGGACTGCAATCACCACAGGGGATCCTCGGCAAGGACCCGCAAAGTGGGACCCACCCCCAGGTTCCTGGTTCTGGCACGGGTTAGCGCGGGGCAGTCTATGATCGGATGAGGTCGTCTTTTTTTCTCGTCCTCGTCCTTATCATTACTTGTCCGTAAGCAATTCGGAGACATGTACCGGGCGAAATGGCACAAAACAATTTATTGGAACCAGGACTAAAGTGCGTTCGCAAAAAATTAACCTGTAACATTAAAGCCAACTCGTCACTACAGCTGGCCGAAATTTATCCTTGGCCATTGCCCCTGTGTTCTTAAGGACAGGTATGAACCGGGCCTAATGGTTTCCAAAATTAGGGTGGTGGGGTCTTTGTCAAACTTTATAGAAACTTTATCCCCTGACCCAGCAGAAACACGCGATGAGGCACACTACAGCGAAAGAATGATATTTTTGTAGGGAATTTTGGCTTCATTGTCACTAAATTTTACGAAAAAGGTTATAAAAACCACACCACAGAGACAGAGCCATTAGCTAATAGTGAAAAGTCGTTAAAACGTCGTTTTGGCCGAAACGTTCTGGACTATGACTTGTGAAACCTATTTGAAATCTCATGCAACCTCTACTTGCACTTTTAAATATTTCTGGAGTTATCGGCACCCTATTTGCATTTTGGGCTGCGGACGTAAAGAGGTGTCCCCATGTCAGGGTTTTGCACCGAAAAATTTTTCGCGGAAAAATGTTTGATAAATGAAAATTTTCCGAGGGTGCGGAAAAAAAGGAAAAATGGAAAAAATTCCAGAGTAACTATAAAGCTCAAAAGCATCACGAATCATGCTTTTTGACACTTTTTGAGCATTATTCAGTTCAGTTAAAATATATATGTATATACATAACGTATACCATGCCCCCGCTTTCCTACCAAAAATGTCCAAGAGTAACTGTTTAGAATAAAATGGTTCAAATTACTATTTATTTCAGATCCACCATCGACAGCGATGTAACAGCACTGCTTGGCGTGAATGATATCATCGAGCAGACAAAGTTAATTCGTCTGGTTGTGGTAGAGGTAAAAAATTGCGAAAAGTTCTTACTTATAGTCGTTTGCAAAGTTTCTGTAACGTCAACTATTGCTTTGAGTTTCACATGATGGTAGTTAATAGTATTTTAGGATTAAGTAGATTACTATTTAAGGACGTACTTTGATGATCGATCATAACTTCATAAGTTAAAGTGATTTTCAGTGTTCCTATGGAGATAATCGTGAAAAATCTACGAAAAATAACTGTAAGGAATAAATTTTAACGATAGAAATTTGTCAAACTGCAGCTGCTAGAGCTAAGCTAGAGCAGTGATTTCATTCGTAATTTTGCCGGCTGAAGCGATAAACACCATTCTGGAGTGTGTAAACCCAGATAGTATTTTTTAGTATCCACATACGAGGCATTTTGACGTTGACCAATCATCTGCGGACTATCTGACGAATTGTTTGAACTGGATCAAAGCTCGGCTATTGTCCGATCGAGATTATCAGTTGAGCCAAGACCCATACAAAGAAGAGGATATCCCAGCTGCTTTGGAAGCCAACTCGAACGAGAATAATATAGCAGATCGACTTGGTAATAATTATGAATAGATTTGTTAAAGTTATAAAAAAAATTGTTCGTTTTTTATTTTTTACGGGTGATTTTTACGCCCCTCCCCCCATATAATTTTTTTATAAGGGGCTTAATTAACAGAAAAAAAGAATGATTGTTGATTACTGAAGGGGGCGTTAATTTAATCACAAGCGTTTCGTTTTTTTAGCATTTTTATGCCAACAAAAAGGGGGGGCAGGTGTCCCCCTTAGTCCACTTTAGTAATTTTTTTGCGTTTTTTAGATGACGAAATTGAAAAAAGTTTGTGGCTGGAACGAAATGATAGCTGTTTCCATTGTCCCACGGATTTAACTCCGCTGGTCAGCCTCGAAGAAGGAAATTTTGATGATTTTTTGATGGCCTTTCCGACAGTGTTTGTGCTGTTCCATTTGAATGGTAAAATCTGGTATATAGACGATTGTGGATTAATTTTGTATGAATGAATGGTAATTGCAGTATTATTTGGCGAAACCTTGACAAAGTCACTTAGAAAATGATTACATGATATTTTTCCTGTCGGCATCGCAATGCCGCAGGTTTTTACGCTGCTTCTTGCAGCGTAGATTGCACGTATTTTTGATTTATGTGACATTTTCACAATGAAGGGTTATATTTCAAGGCTTAGCCGTTGGTTAGCCTACGCATACGTCCTTACCACTAAAATGTGCTTTTTACCTATATGTCTCTATCACGTTAACTACTAGACTATGAAGCCAATCCGTTAACATTACTATTTCTTGACTTGACTAAAGTTCTTTTACATTACAGCCCTCAGTTTTCAGCCTTGTGGTTTTAAGCGTTCAAAACTTTAAAACTAGATATTTACACTAGACGTTAATGTATCTCTCATAGGAAAAACTGAATACAGAAATTGTTGACCCCAAAGGTTTTGAGCTCAAAAATGAGCTATTTGAAGCTAATATTACCAAAAAATTGTAACCAGACAAAAAATATTGCAATATGTATTTGCGATTCAAAGTTTCCTCATTAACCCTTTAATAGGGATTAATAACGAATACATTAAACTTTGGTTGCGGTAACCGCAGACGTTTTGTTACCGCGGTTACCGCAAAATTTTGCGGTAATTACCGCGGTAATCATCGGAAAAACCGCGGTAATTTTTGCGGTTTGCGGTAATGAAAAATTGTTACCGCGCCTACACCTACCCTTTGATGCCCAGAGGCCAGAGCATCTCACTCCAGGCAGCCTGATTCTGCACCTTCTAGTTTTTTTGACCATTGCTCGAGTTACGTGCATTGTAGACGTAGAGAGATCGCGAAACCACCATTCGATAGAGAAAAGAATGGTGCACAATGTGATCAGTCGATTAAGGGTCTAGGACTCACCGTTTTTGAGTTATAAGCGCTGAAAGTTGAGAATTTATAGCCTCATGTACCTTACCCTAGAGTATGAAGACAAAAACCGTGCGCTTGCCATATTTGAAGGCGCTTGCCATTTTCGAAGGGAAGGCGCTTGCCATTTTAGAATACACCATTTGCTGTATCTGATGCTGAAGCACATAAAGTTGACTGCTGGCGGCGCAATCAAAAATCTTATTGAGGCCACGAAGAAAATACTACTTTTGGGATAAAAAAAGTTAAATTTACACATTGCTTAGGGAAGCATAGTGTTTGTTGTGTGGCAGTAAGTTCAAAATTGGGCACTACTTACAAAGATCTACACCTCCTGGAAAAACAATTGCAGTTCAGCTGATTAGAATAATTAAGTCAAGTTTTACAGCCCCGGATTAGGTATTCATCACGTGATGTCCCAATGACAGCTCTGGGTAGGGGTTATATGAAACAAAACTAAATAAAACTTTCAAACTGTGAATTAGTACACACTGTGCACAATGAGGCAGCTAAGTTAAAAAAAATGCAACTTGTATTTGCAATTATTGCAACAATTTGTTTTCAATTAATAGTAAGAAAGTAACATTGCAAGGCGACAAGTTCAAACTTTGCGAAAGTGATAAAAGTGGCAGACAACTTTTGCATAAAATTGCTGCTTGTTATTACCCCAGTTTTGGTACTAATATACTAAGATTGTGTTTTGTTCTTACGGAATATACCTAGCTAGCTTCCGGTTCAAGTTCACGGACAAGTAGACAGGTATTTGGAAAATAGGCGAAGTCGCGGTCACGTGTCAGTTAGATTTTTAGTGGTGATCAACTTTGATTAACTTAAAGTTAATTTTTTTAGCTATAATTTAATTAGTCCGGCATAATTTGTTATGAGTAGGATTTGATTTACTATAGTATAGACTTGAGGGCTGCAGATCAGAGCTCAGAGATGTATAATAATTTATTGATAACTAGCGGTTTTGATACTACGCGTGCCCGAACGTTCGGGTAAAAGAAAGAACCCCAATGCCATTATAAAATATGCCCACTAACTAAAGCCTGACGAAAAGTAGTTGCACCACTTGAAAAAACGAAACAATATGTGATTTCGTTACGAAAAGAATAGATTTTGACTATCAAGAGTATATACAGCAAGTAGTTGCAGAAGTCATGCCACTAAATACATCTAAAAGTAAGTGGTGCATCTATTTTTTGACATACTTTAGGTTCTGTTTAAATAATAATCATTATTGTTTTTACCATTTATATACTGGTTTTTTCTTTTAGTACATACAGGCAGCAAAGCAGCGCTTGGCGAATTCACAACAGCAGCCAGAAAGATTGTTTCACAAAGCTCAACGCTGATTGGTCCGTTTAAATGTCCGATGGGTCACGTGGCCTGCAATGATTGGCCGCATTTGTGCGATGAACGTTTTGGTGTCACTAGGTGGCCTCAGATTTTGATATTTCGCCATGGAAAATTAGCTCACCACGGATTTCAAAGCCCTTTTAGTGCCCTTTCGATTTATAACAATTTTTTGTTGTGAGTTTAGTGACTTAATTTTACTTGTTTTTTGTTTGTTATACTCTAATTCAATATTTTAAAACATTCCTTTCTCGTCTGATACTTGCTGGTTGAAATATTTAGTAGCAGTAGCACTGTCAGCCTCAGAAGGCCACTGAAAGACGTAAATCAATCACCACATCTATGAAGCGTTTGGAACCAAATTTTAGGCCAGTAGTTTTACCAGCATTTTGAAGTTAAACCCGCATTGAAATTGTCCTTTTTTGTGTTTCAGACGCAATCAAACTATGCCGATTAAATTGACATCTGTGAAAGAGTTTGAGGATTTTGTCAATTTCGATACCAACTTTCCGCTTCGCAAGCTGGTCAATGCAGTGACAGTGGGATTTTTTGCGGATCAAAATATCCCAGGTTCGTTTTCGTATAGATTTGACTGGAATAGTAATATTAATATAGACTTATTATTGGCTGGGATTCACAAAAGGTGTTTAACTTTAGACTCTGTCTATACAGGTCTTTTCGAATGTAAATAATGAATAACATTCTTTTTTGTATTTCATACAATCACGTGTTTGACTTTGACATGATTTAAAATAAACAAGTTTTCTGAATCCCACCAATATTATGGGTTTAGATTCACGCTTACAGCCGTCTTTCTGTTCACTTGGACTAATTTACATTTAAAATCAAGCATAAAAAACTCCGTAAATTTTTTTATGGTTCATGAGTAGCTTGAGTGCTAAGGTCCTAATCACAATGTCTGGTTAACTGGATTAGTTTTAATTAACTTAGAATAGCTTAAGAGTGAATGATAACAGGTGTTAACTCAAATTAGAGAAGTAGTGGTAAACTGCCGCTTCTAAGCCAGGGGCCTATTTTTAACGTGTGTTTTTAGCTCCATTTTTAGCGATTTGGAGCAACCCTTCAGAAAGCATGCCGCTTCTAAGGCACTTTTTCGAACGCCAGGAGCCTATCTTTAACGTGTATTTTTGAATCCCATGTTTTTGTAGTTTTGGATCAACTTCTCTCTAAAAGTATATAGTTTCTACGCCACCATGTACTACGCCAGTACCCTATATTTAACATGTGTTTCTTTGCTAAATTTTGGCCTTATGGAGCTACTTGCTCTAAAACCAATGACCTAATTAAACGCAAGAAGAGAGACCATTGGCGCGAGTTCACCAGCTCGCTCAACGCTAGATCAGATCCACGGAAAGTTTGGAGAGCCATCAGAGGTATAGCTGGAACTGGCCCGAACAATGCGGGGGAAGTCATCCAAAAGCAAGGCAAGGCCCATACATACGACAAACAGAAAGCTGATCGGTTTGCTTTGGAATACAGTTCGGTTAGCCATATCCACCTGACCAGCGAAGAGCGGAAACGAGAGCGGCAGTATATCGACCGGGCCAAAGTGGCCTGCCAAGAAGACCACAGGCAAAGCTCACCTTGTGCCCCCTTCAGCCCAGCAGAACTTGAACTAGCCATTGCCAACCTCAGCCCAGGCAAGGCTGTGGGCCCGGACGAAGTCTCTAACGACATGATCAAGCACCTTCCCCCGGCCGGTCGCGAAGCTCTAAGATGGCTCTTTAACCTGCCGTGGTCACAGAAGCACGTACCAGCTGACTGGCAAAAGGGGCGAATTATACCAATCCCCAAGAAAGGCAAACCGCTCGACCAGTTTAGTTCGTACCGACCCATCAGTCTTACTAGCTGTATAGCCAAGACCATGGAACGTCTGGTCCACGCCAGACTCCAGACCTGGTTAGAGATCAAAGGAGTGCTGTAACCGTCCCAAGCAGCGCTCCAACAGAAGACAAGTCCTGCGCATTACACAGTCGGTAATTGACGGCCTGCAAGCAAAGTCGGGAAATCGCACTGCTCTGGCTCTTATTGACTTCAGCCGGGCATTCGACACAGTCTGGCGAGCAGGACTTTACGCGAAAATGGCTGACATTGCCGACGATGTTGCCTTGTGGACCCAAGACCCCAGCCTGCCCCGCGCCACCGCGGCGCTACAGGCCGGGCTCAACCAGATTGAAGCATGGGCAAAGCTGTGGAAGATGAATATCAACGTGGCAAAATGCGAGACCTGTTTCTTCTCCAAAGACAGCCACGAGGCCAAGTGGAGACCCCGGTTGAAGCTTCTCAACTGCGACTTGCCCTTCAACCCAACACCAGTGTTCCTGGGCATAACGCTCGACAGATCCCTTTCATTCCGCCAGCACGCAGCAGCCGTAGCAGCTAAACTCATATATCTCACTCTTTATCGAAGAAAAGTGTCTTACACTTTTTCTACACAGAGAGACACTAAAGTCAGACTGAACTGAACACCCCGCGAGCACTAACAGGAACACGATGGGGGTGCCAAAAGGAAACAATTCGTGCCCTCTATCTGGCCTACGTCCGCTCAGTTATAGACTACTGCGCGGCTGCCTGGCTGCCTACGCTAGCAGCAACCAACATCCAGAAGCTCGAGAGAATACAAAACGAGGCTGCGCGGATAATTACTGGATGCCACAAGACGACGCCAACCCACCACCTCATGGCCGAAGCCGGCCTAACACCTGTCACGGTGCGTGGCAAAACCCTGGCGGCTTGTGCATACGAAAGGGCCCTCAGAACAGGCGACGGAAACCCTCTCCATACAGTAGCCACCAGTCATTCCAGAAGTAGACTCAAATCCGTTGTGTCATGGCGTGAAGTAGCCCGCGCTGAAACCCAGGAAGCTGGCCTAGACGCTGTCGGGCGCCAGCCACTTCCACCTCCCCCGGTCCCCCCCTGGCAATGGACAAGTCATACGAGTTTCTACCCAAGCATGAGCCGACCTTTCAGACGAACCGATGGCTCAGACCTCAAACGCGCTGTCGCCTTACGCTAGACCAATTGCCCGCCCCAAATATCACACTATGGACTGACGGTGCAGCCTCGGAGGGAACCGAACATGGCGGAGGGGGTGTATACATCTGTAACGGCCTCACGGACACCACAACGGAGCTGTCCGTTCCCGCCTGCAGGTTCTGTTCCAGCTACGCCGCGGAAATGGTAGCTATTCTGCACGCGCTCAACTGGCTCAGACAACAACACCTCCCAGCAGAATCTCTTGAAATCTGGATTTGAACGGACTCTAAATTAGCAGTGACCAGGCTGATGGCAGGCCCAGGTCTGCAGAAGGATAGCTGGGGCGCGAATATTTGGGAAGCTCTAAACGACCCCGCTGTTAACCGCTGTAACTTCACGTTTCAGTGGATCCCCAGCCACTGCAATCTACCTGGAAACGAAGCTGCTGATAACCTAGCTAAGCTTGCAACTGGTCACAACCAAGAAGCCTCACCCATAGACTATTCCACAGCCAAGGCAGTTATCACAAGATCAGCCCACCACCGCTGGTTAAGGGATCTGGCGGAGACCAAGAACCGTACACTGGGCTTCATGGTCGAAAAGGGCGCGGAGGAAGGACTTAGCCGCCTGAAGAGGCGAACTCTAGCCCAGCTCCGGTCCGGGGGACACTGCTGCCAACTGGCAGCCTACAGGGCCCGTTTTAACCTGGGGGACCCCCCTCCTCCACCCACCTGTAGGTGGTGCAACGACACCGAAGAAAACGTAGACCATGTCCTGCTAGACTGTCCAACACTTACTCAGAAACACATCCTCATCCTGGGGGTGGCCCCAACCCTCGATATCCTGGCGGGGGCACCTGGGAGGGTGGCGCAATTCCTGGGGTTGACTGGCCTCTTCCGGGGCCAGCAGATGTAGTGGGAAGACCACTAATGTTCGAATACAACAACAACTTGCTGTAAAAAGCATACCGCTTCTACGCCACGAAATACCACACCAGGAGCCTATGTTTATCATAGTCAGTTACTGATATGAGCTTGTTTCCTGTGAAGGAATCAGTCTGCCGCACATGACATGAGTCGTCCAGATGACTCACCCAGATGAGCCACCTAGATGACTCACCCAGATGAGTCACCTACATACATGGGCGTGGGGGGGGTTTGGGGTGGTTTTCACCCCCCCCCCAGACGGCATCCTCACCCCCCCCAGACAGGTCGTCACCCCCCCAGAATGTTTTGAAGGTAGCTCACGAAGCAAAAATTAGTGGCTCACGAAGCGAAATTGGTGGCTCACGAAGCAAAAATAGCCGCAAAAGTTGCTCCGCACCCCCCCCCCCCCCCCGGTGGCTCACCCCCCCCCAGAATTCGGTAGCTGCCCACGTATGGTCACCTAGATGAGTCACATAGATGACTCACTCAGATGACTCTCCCAGATACATCCAGATGAGTCACGCGAATACATCCAGATGAGTCACCCAGATTAGTCACATCATGATGAGTCACCCAGATGCATCCAGATACATCCAGATGAGTCTTCCGGATACATCCAGATGAGTCACCCAGATGACTCACCTAGGCACATCATAATGAGTCACCCTGATGAGTCGCCCAGATGCATCTAGATGAGTCACCCGGACACATCCAGATGACTCGTCCAGATTAGTCACCTAGTCACATCATAATGAGTCACCTAGATGAGTCACCCGGATACATCCAGATGAGTCACCCAGATGACTCACATAGTCACATCATAATGAGTCACCTGATGAGTCACCCAGATGCATCCAGATGAGTCATCTAGATTAGTCACCCAGATAACTCACCTAGTCACATCATAATGAGTCACCCTGATGAGTCATCCAGATGACTTACTTAAATGACTCACCATGATGACTCACTCAGAGGAGTCACCCAGATGCATCCAGATAAGTCAGCCAGATGAGTCACCCATTCAGTTCCAGATGACTCCCAGATAACCCTTAGATGACTCATCCAGATGAGTCACCAAAACAATATGAATGTCATAGAAAACGGAACCAGTTGAATCATTCAGATGATTCACCGTGTTGACTCATGAGTAATCTAGATGAGTCATCCAGATGAGTCACCAAGTTAAGTCACACATATGATAAGTTATAGAAACTTTTATTTTTCATACAAAACCAATTTCACGATTAACGTAGTCAGTAGACCAATAAATAGCAAGAATCCCATTAGAAAAAATTTCCAAACGTAATGATTAATCGGTAGAATACATGGAATAGTGTGTTGCTGTATCTGACCAGCTCCGTAATACTTTGTAGTACAATATACCTTGATTACAAAAGAGGAAGTACTGAAAGAAAAGTAATGTCTCATTAAGGGTAGCAAAAGAACGCTGTGAAATATTAAACATAGTGATATTGTACCAAAAATAGCTGCTCTATGTACAAAAAAATTTCGTAAAGGTGTTTGTTGATGTCAACATCATGATCATTAACATTTTCAAAGTGAGTAAGTGTGCAACATTTTGCATAATTATGCCACACGATGAAAGGTAAATACAACAACACTCCTTCAAAAAATAATAAATCCCCGGTAAGGATAGTAGTGTATATAACCGGTTTCATTGTATTGCACTCGTTTCTCGTCAACGCTGATTTTGGTTCCTTTGATAGAGTTGAATATTGTCCAGCCAGAATAAGTGTACTGATTATTATGATTATGGATGCTATAAAGCCATCCAATACCCGATCGAACCAATAGCTTGCATCCGGTTTGAATTTTAGGGATTTTGCGCTCCAGTTTTACGTTCGATGCCACTTTGGCCGAAATTTCAATTTGTTGTACAAAATGTTAAGTGTTACAAATGTTACAAATATGTCAGTTCTTCGCTACAATTGCATTTAAGTACATTTTAACACGTTTCAAAAAAATGGGTCCTATTGGTTGGGGGACCTATCGGGGTCCCAGCCTCCCCCCCATGGTAAATTCCTAGATCCGCCACAGAGTATAACTAATAGTCAACATCAAAGTGAATACGTCTACGAATGCCACTTATGTTTGGAAAAATAGTTACAAATTTTAACTTGTCCTGATATATTTCAACTACAAGGATACCAGGAACTTCTTCAAAATCGTCACAGTAAATCGGTTTAGTCTTTGTTATCAGACACATTAGAGAAGCAGTTAAATGTTATGCGAAAACATTCTAGGATAGGTGGCGGAAGAGATAAAGCGAAAAATTGTGAATATTCAATTTCCAGAATTGGTAAATAGCTTCACCCTTCCGCCCCCAGCTACAGTCAAAGCGCCATTCAACTCTATTTTGCCAAATATTGCTAAAGTAATACAAATTGCCAAACCAGCGGGTATTAGCTAAGTGTAAATACTGTTAAGACTGATTCTAGCCGAAAGCCACAACGAGACCGATAATGTTTAAGGAAATGATACGTAATTGAATTTATCGTTTGTACACATACACCTTTGTCACAAAGCCTGTAGCACATGCAACGATCAATATTGCAGGGGCCATCGTATTCTAGACTAATATCATAAGCTCTACGATCAACCCATTTCAGGACAAGACTTTCAGTGTTAAAAATTGTGTTAATATATTTGATTTAACCTTGGAAATGAGTCTACGCAATATCTATAACATAATATAAGTGAAGCAACATATACACGCACACAGCCAATTATTGAAGTGAAGAAATGGATCATATCAGCAGTTACACAAAGCTCCAACAGAAAAACTAGGAATGTCAAAATAAAAGAAAAACAACTAATCATCATACAATCACATTTTAGTTTTACCCTGTCTAATTCAGCTAATCTAAGCATTTGTAAATATCTTTCCCTAGTTGCTCTATTTGTTTGTCTCTTCCGGATATTGTCGTTGCTGTTCGTTCGCAGTCGCTGCATTCATTTTTATCTTTTTTTTTCTGAAAAAATACATAATTTTAATATAACTTAATACTATTTTTACTCGTCTACTTAACTTAGCTATCAGTATAACGCCTACATGATCTTAAGATTCTAACAACAAATAACGCTTGAAAACCATTATAATACTAGACTATTTTATAGTTAAAATATAGTTCACTGTTTGTAGTAAAAAAACAACATACCTGCAAGCAATATAGAGGTAGTATTAAATGAGGTATTTTAAACAAAAAACACAGCAAAAAACAACTAAATAACTATTAAAGACTATTATGATTTGGAGTGTAATCAAAGTCGGAATCAGTTTATTCATTAGGCCCCGAGTCAGATTCTGAAGAAAGAACTGCAGGCGTTGGTGGAGGGGTCAACCAAGGAGGCGTTCAGAGCTGGTGACTGGGCTTGTATGTCACGAAAAAATTCTTAATTTTCAACGTCTAGTATCACTTTATCGACACAATGGACATCTATAAACAAACGATTCAAAATTATTGGTATAGTTTCATAATATACAACCTATAACTATTTTTAGTTATTGTATTTAGTTTTAATCAGTCATTTTTTGTAATGTCTACCAACCCAAGTAACATAAAAAATAGAGTTGATAACATACTTAGCATAGAATGTATTTTTTGCGTAAAGTATATTCTAACATTAAAACATATTCTGTTTTTGCATGGAATATAATAAAACTAGAATATTAACCTAGTCAGTTTTCACATAAAATGCATAATAAAATTAATGGAAACAACCTGCTCTGTTTTCTGCTCCATCACCAGCCAATGATCCAAACATTCGTTGTGAAAAACATCACAGACATGTGTATTTCTTGCCTCTTGACAAATTACGCAAATTTCTTCTGTCTCCAAAACAGCATGATTATCAATTTCAGTGTTGTGATAGCTTTCATACTTAGTCGCGTTGTTTGACATCTGACTTTGTTTTTTCTGTGAGTGATCCCAGTGCTAGTTGATGGTTCGATTTTATCTGTATCTTCTTCCTCTGCTGTGGTCATTGATCGCCTGGTCTCATCATCTTCCGCTTTCCTGGCTGTTTCTTCAAGATACTCCACTGACATTGTCCGTACAGCTGTGGCATATATTTGATGGAGTTGTTCTTCATCTTCCATTTTCCGCTTTATATGTTGAACTAAAGTATATGTTTTATTGACCACGACTTGTATTTCCGCCAACATTTTTTTCACGAAATCTTGGTCTGGTTGTTGCTTCTTCCGCTTTCCTTGCTGTTTCTTCCAGATACTCCACTGACATTGTCCGTGCAGCTGTGGCATATATTTGATAGATTTGTTCTTCATTGTTGTTGTGGACGCTGTTGGCCAAGTGTCGGCTCAAGAGTAAACTCTCTAAGGGCCTTTTCATAAAAAGATTAAAAATATTAAAATTAATCAGTGATATTAAAAATATTAAAAGTGTTTAATCACGTTTTCATAAAATCACGATTAAAAATTCACGCTGCAATCAAACTATGAATTTTTAATATTTTTAATCTTCATAGCTGCAACTGAATTTTAATGTCGTTTTCATAAAAAGATTTATTTTAATCTTCGATTTTTAATCTTTTTATGAAAAGGCCCTAAGCTCTTCATTTGACTCTGTCAGGTCATGGCCTGTTGTTGCCACATCAGCATTAGTTTATTAAGAGCATAGCGCCTTTTGAAATATCGAGAGCAAAATTCACACTGTTTTGAAAAACTATCACGAACTTCATGTTCATGACGTAAAAGGTTTTCGAGTGAAAGTTTTATCACAAATTGAACAAGAAAACGCAACCATTCTGGAGGAAAGTTTAAACCAAGACTGATAGCAAACGAAGAAAACCTCCCTGTTTATACTCTTTTGTCACGTTACTGACGTAAACTCCATCTTTATACTATTTTTCACGTGATATACAGCTGCTGTACTTATCAAAATCCAGATACTCAAGTAGCCTAGCTTGGGTATTTGCACGTGAAACTATAGCTGACGCGATATCTAGATTGGATAATACGCTTCGTATGACATTTTATAGTTTTGTGTCAAAATTTAGTTTGTAAGGAACTTGACGTGCAATCTAAATTCCTAACTTGGATTTACGTGGAGTTCACGTTCTAAATATAGCTTCACGTGAAATTCACGTGCTAAATATAAATTCACGTGCTATTCACGGTCCACATATAGCTGCACGTGTAAATATATATTCACGTGCTATTCACGTTCCAAACGCAGCTTCACGTGAAATTCACGTGCTATATTTAGATTCACGTGAAAATCGCGTACTAAATATGTATTCACGTGGAATAGAGGTGATGTAAGTTCACGTGCAATTCACGTTCAAAATTTATTAAAATGCAATTCACGTTCTAAATTTAGATTCACGTTGAGTTCACGTGCTATGTTTAAATCCACGTGACATCTAAGTAACATAGCTTCACGTGAATTTCATGTGCTCAGTATAAGTTCAAATTTATATAATTTCCATATTTCAATTTAATGCAACTCATATGGTGTTTATTTTTTTTAATTTTTACTTTTCAAAAATTAAAGCACTAAATACACCCTTGCTAACCTTAATGCGAACACATAAACAGCTCTATAGACAAATTTTGTTATTTTGTTGTAACAGCTATACAACACTTACTTCAAATCAGAATATATGAATAAAAAAGATAGCAGTTTGGGATAGAATAAAAATCTTGTTTCGCCAATAGTCGGCAACCCATTAAAAATATAAAATAACACTGACAAAAAATAACAAATTATAGTGACCGTAATATGAAGAACTATCTAAAATAAAACAACATAAATAACTAATAATAGCATACGTGTACGACCTAGAAGCACATGATTTAAAAAAACTTCGAAAAAATCAAAAACGAAAAACTTTTTGCCGGGTTAAATTTTAAATAAGCTTATGTATTAGAAACAAAACTCTGACCCTAGCTCAGCATACAGCATGGTGGAACTTTTCAAAACTTTTTGTTAAGTAAAAAATCTTTACATCAATTTTTTTTCGTACAAGGTTTTGTGCTAACTTTTGAAAAAACTCAGTGACAATGATTCACGCATTTGTAAAAGCTGACCAAAATAAAAAAATCAAGCTCAAAATCAAAATAATAAAGCATTTTTTAGACAAATAGTCATTGACGTAAATAGCAAAGGTAGTTTGGGGTGTTCTGGTGGTGTCTGTTTGGGTTTGTGTTTTGGGACTGTTTTTGCTTGATTTTTGTATTGTTTCGTTGGTGTGGTTTGTTAATTTTTTGTGAGGCAAGCAAAATTTCAACTAACCCAACGCAAGCGGCAAATTAACACTGACATGTGTTGCATTTAAATGCAGCTGCTTTTGCCACCCGTAGATATTTTGTTGGACGAAACTGCAAGGCTGCTTTTATATATTAACATTTTACGTAATATATATATATATATATATATATATATATATATATATATATATATATATATATATATATATATATATATATATATATATATAAGACCTATTATAAATATATATAATATACCCAATAATTAATATTAATGGAAACGTTATTGACGCAAATGGCAATAAAAACAGGCAAAACAAGATTTGATGCAAATAGCGAAAATACAACAGTTGTAAGGCTTAACACATTATGTTACATTTAAAAGCAAGCAGTTTCCTTCCTTATGTTTTTGCACAGTAATGCAATGCTACTTTTTACGTAACAATTTTTTACGCTACATTGTTGTGCTGAGTTTATATAAAGCGACTGAAAAAAATAATTGGTATTAACCCTGGGTTTTTTTCGCCAGGAAGTTTTAGCAAAGTGGCTAAAAGGTCCGAAAATTTTTTAGCCAATATTAAAATTTTTTAGCTACGTTTTTAAAGCATTTATTTAGCTTCAATTCACTTCATTTTGAATATTTTCACAAGTTACTAAGCAGTGGCATACCCAGAACAAAATTTCGGAGGGGAAATACTTGGAAAGAATGGATTAAAATGCACTTTTTGCAATTTTAACGCAAAAATTCGCATTGCAAATGTAAGACCATTAAGCCACAGAGTCGCGGGGATTTGGCGGCGGACTGTAAATATCTTATATGCGGTCAGTGGCGTACCCAGAAAACAGTTTCGGGGGAATGGGGAATGACTTTTGTAATGGGATAAAATGCACTTTTCAGCCATTGGAAGTTTGTAGTAACATTTACAAAACCACCTTAAAAACGTAAGATCACTAAACTACAAAGTTGCAGGGGACTGGGGGCGGCAGCCCCCAGAAAAAAAATTTTTTTTTTGACTGTTTTGACTTTTTTTGACTTTTTCAATTTTTAGGCCGTATTTGGTCAACTGGAGACGTATCAGAAATTTTTTCAGGAATCAGAAAAGTTAAAACAAAAGATGTGAACAGCGAACGTCAAACCAGGGGCCTGTTGCTCAACTTTACAAATCTTACAATTGTAACAATTGTAAGTGCAAACTTAGGTGATTCGTTACGAATTCATTATTCATCATATAAATTCATTACGATTCACCTGATCTTTCACTTACGATTGTTACAATTGTAAGACTTGTAAAGTTGAGCAACAGACCCCTGACAGTATACTACACAAGTAAATGCAGCATAATATACTCGTGTAGACATGCATAGGCTTTGGTGAATTGCAGTAACAAAGAAAAGTAAGCCACACAGTTGCAGGGGTCTGGGGGCTGCAGCCCCCAGAAATAATTAATGAATTTTATTCATTATTGAGTCAAATTTTGTCAAGTAGAGACGTATACATATCGGGAATTTTTTTCGGCCGGGTTATAAAAACCAAAGGAAGGGACCCTTGTAATGATTCACTGGGAAAAAATTTTGGGGGATTCCCTCCCCTCTGCCCCCGGGTAACGCCCTTGTATGCGGTTGCGAAGCCAAAAAATGCTGACGTTGAAACTTTTCTTCTCGATTTGTTTATAAATGCTAGGTTGTCGAATTTTGAACCGCATGAACCAGCGCAAGTGTCTGGGATTGGTATTGTAGCAGTTCCTGGAGCGAGGCCGAAACTTTTTTGATTTATTCCGAAATACCCACGTCTGATCGGAATGACTCATCAAACGTGGTTTGCGAAAGTTTTCAGTAAACGAAGTAACTTAACAAACTAATCTTGAAAAAATGAACAGAAAGATGAAATACTTGACTGGATCACTATGTTAAATTAAACATTGTTGCAAATGGGTGTAAATTGTAGTCACAAGGAAATTTTTTGAGTCTAATGGCAGAAAAAGGTCAATTGGAGACCGGCATATGAAAATTTTTTTAATTTCAGACAAAATTTGGTGAATTGGAGAGTTATCAGAAATTTTTCTGCAGAATTTGTTTTAGTAAATTAACTAAAACGACCAAAAAAGTTTTAGCAAACTCTCAAAAATTTTCGCCAATGCTAACGTTTTGGCAAACCAAGTATTAACCAATGATAAACAACATCATATTAATATTTTAACAACATTCCTGTAAGCATACTAGGGAAACCTGGTTGCTTCAAAGTTGTAAAAATTGCTCAAAAGACACACGTTAAAGATAAGCCCTGGCGTGGTATTTTGTGGCTTTTAAGCGGTATGCTTTTTACTAGAGTAAGTTGCTCCATAAGGCCTAAATTTAGCAAAGAAACACACGTTAAAGATAGGTTACTGGCATCGTACATGATGGCGTAGAAATTATATACTTTTTAGGAGAAATTGCTCCAAAACTGCAAAAACATGGGGTCAAAAATACACGTTAAAAATAGGCTCCGGGCATTTGAAAAATTGGCTTAGAAGCGGCATGCTTTTTGAGGGTTGCTCCAAATCTCTAAAAGTGGAGTTAAAGACCACTCGTTATAAATAGGCTCCTGGCTTAGAAGCGGCAGTTTACCACTACTTAGAGAATATTCGGCTTGGTGTTAATTGCATAAGTGTGTGTGTGTGTGTGTGTGTAAACATTTAGAAAGATGCCTGCCTTTTTTTGTCGAGTTATTATTTCTAATTCTAATCAGTTAATCTAATCCGGGTAACCAGAGTTTGTGAACTGAACCTTAGCATACCATATTTAACGGGGTAAAATGTAAAATATGTAAAATTTTTGTGGGGTTTCTCCGGCCAAATTTTGGGGCCCTCCCCCCCGGCGCAACTGAGGCGGGGGGGAGAAATTCAAACTGACATTTTTTCACCGTGAAAACACGTTGTTATAGGTTTTCGCATGCGCTGAGTTCATTTTTAACACTTTCCAAGCGAAAAAACATTGATTTATACCTATTCGAAAAATTTTTTGTCGAAAATCATCGTTTTTTGACATATTAGGGCTAATCGTCGAAAATTATGACCAATACAGTCGTAATATCAGCCTGAAGTTTGATTGTCATAAAATAAAACATAATAATATATTTAATACAGCTCTCTTAGCAACATATTTAGCTCATTTATACTAAAAATAGTAATTTTGCCAACTGAAAAAAGAGACGAAATATACATAGTTAAATTGAGCTTGCATATCAAAAGTTTTAGATTCTTTTCGCGTATACAATAAATTAATTACATTTCCATATAAAATGAAGCATCATTAGGCATAAGTAGCGATTTTAACTGAAAGCGAATACCATAAGTACGATTTACAAACGTCACTGATGCTCAGCAGCAAGCCGGGACTGACAGTCAGTTTCGGTTTAAAAGTGCAACTTTATTTATGATTCCACAGTAGCAAGTGTCCTTTTATTTGATGCAACCAACTAAGACTAAGCCTTTTCTGACCCACCTACTAAGCCTGAGCCTAAGCACTAAGCCTCAGCCTAAGCACTAAGCCTAAGCCTAACCTAAGCACTAAGCCTAAGCCTAAACACTAAGCCTAAGCCTAAGCCTGAGGCCTAATTTTATGGGAAAACCTACTAATAAGCATCAAAAATAAATTTGCTGCACTAAAGTACACCAACCAGCTCCATATTTTGAAAAAATTCCCAGCTATGGCCCGAAATTTGCACTGAACCTTACTTGTGCTGTAACGCTTCAATCAGCCTGGCTCGGGTAGCTTCAGAAAAAGTTTTGTAACTTTTCAAAGCCTGAACCGATTTACAAAATTTTTTCAGCATTTTGTAGCTTAGAAGTTGCTCTTTCAATGGTAGCAGTAGGTCTTCATTTGATTCAGTATTTTTGCCTAAATCCAATTTTGCGCAAAAATTTCATGTAAAGTTTAATTTTTTGACAAAGTTTGATTTCCAGCTAAAGCTTACATCCTACAAACTTCTAACCTAGCCTATTCGAAAGAGCGTTCAGTTTTGACCCCCCCCTAGGTTTGGGGGATATAGGGGGACTCCGGATCATTAGTCAAAAAGTGCCGTTTTTCCGACTTATTCGACCCCTAAGGGTTTTAACCATACATGTACACGGGGTCTCGATTTGGGGGGGGGCTTGTCCGAAATTTTCGACAATTTAGGGGGGCTTGTCCCGATATTTTGTCCCAAAAACGCGAAAATTTCAAATTTTTGCCTAAAAATGGGAAATTTTTGCAAAATTCCGATATTTTTAGCGATTTTTTCGTTCTTTTGGTCATTTTTGAAGCATTTTATGGCGACCTGAAGCGATTTTGGGGTTTCAGAGGGGGGCTTGTCCCGACTGGTCTAATCTGAGGGGGGGCTTGTCCCGGAATTTCAAATCTGGGGGGGGGGGGGGCTTGGCCCCCGCAGACCCCCCCCATGTACATCTGTGGTTTTAACACCAATAATTTCACTTCAGATTTTTATTAAAAGGGGCGACAGCTATTTTGGGGGCTAGAGATCAGATTGGGGGCATGGCTGACGATGGGGGTTTCATATTTTTATTAAAAGATGGGGTAGGAAGCGAATTAGAATCGAAAATAATTTCTCCCCCCCCCCCGCTTCAGTCTGACCCTCCCCCCCTAATCGACCAAAAATACCCTTAATTTTGCAAATTTTGTAAGATTTTTCCAAAAAAGTGCCATTTTTTACTTTATTTTGCAAAATTTTCGGGACCCTCCCCCCTGGCCTCTCGATTTTTTTTGGGTGGTGGTTCCCCATTACCGCCATCATACATGTATGCACCTTAGTAACCTTTATTAGTCGAGCGGCTGTAAGAATGAATTGAGCCTCGTTTTTTCTCTGATGATTTACAGTTATTTTTGGTGAGACACCAGGTAACACAGCAGTCTGACAGCAGTGCCTCTTCACGTATTGTCTGGAACTGTGGCGGCATACAGGTTCTTTATGAAATGAACTGCATAATATTATAGTCGTTGGCTGACGTCCGAGAAATAGACAGATAGACCGTCATTTTGCAGATGAAAATATATTATTTTTATGTTTAAAAAGCTATAAAAGCTGAATAACTTAAAAAATTATCGTTATCCTGGGAAAACCAGATAATTTTTGCTCTCACCAATTTCAGCGAGCCTAGCTTTTGTAAAAGCGAGTGAAAATTTGTCTGGTAGATACTTAACTGGACTTGTTACGACTGCAAACCTACTTAAACAGTTGTGAGTTGGAATTTATGGAAATTTTGGCTTTTTACATGCTTTCATGTGGCTACAATGGCTTTGTGGACTGCTTGCAACGTGCTAGATGCTGCATTTTTAGCTTTTTGAGCTTTTTACAGCTAATTATAAAACTTTCACTAAATTATTCTGGTATTAAATTTGAAAATTTTCTATAGAAGCGATTTTTAAAGCAATTTAGATGATAAAGGTTTTGAAAACAACTATTATACGTGACTTTTGGTGATATGAAATGTAAAGATTTTTTTCGTAATTGTGCCGGCTATACGAGTTTTGACAACTGCAATTAGTATGGATCGACAGTATTTGGCAAATGGCAACTATTCGGCCAATTCATTTTTATAAAAAATATTGATAATATAATTTCAAATTTGAAAAGTAGTTAGCATCTTTGGTTCTTCGCTGTCAACGTGGCTTTCTTCATTTTTGTAGTTATTTGTAGTTTCTATGTAATATCTTTGTGGCCGTTTTATTTTTCCGTTGTCCGTTGAGACAATACAACTATAAAACTAAGCTACGCCATGATTAGTAGGTTATAATATAAAAGGCTGGCTAATGATGTTGCTCACTGTTGCGTTCACTGCCAATTCATATCCGTTGTTGGCCCACGAAGCAAACTATGCCGAAAACCAGTTTCCTACCACATATAACGAAGTAAAAGTTTTGGGGGGCCTCTTTGGCCAAATTTTGTGGACCCTCGCCCCCTAATCGACCAAAAATACCCTAAATTTGGCAAATATTTGTAGAATAAGTTTCCCCAAAAAAGTGCTACTTTTGCTAAGGGCCTATTCCTTTACCGGATTAAACGGACGACTAATTTTAGTCCGCGGTTTTGACGAGTTAAAATAAGTCAGCGGCTAAATTTTAGTCCGACCCTATTCCAAAACTACCATTGGACTAAATAAACGGACTTAACATGTAAGCTTAACATTAGCGTGCATAGTTAAGTCCGTTTAGTCCGATTAAAAAACAGCGCGCTGGAAGTTAAGTCCGTTTAATCCGGAGGTTTTGGAATGGCATTTTTCAGCATAGTTTTTGAATCGTTTAGTCCGATTATAATTAACCCTTTAATCCGGTAAAGGAGTAGGCCCTAAATTTTAAAGGTTACAGTTGGGCTAGCCGCATGTCTGTGATTATTGATTCCAATTCATTATTGCCACATTGCTCATTTCGGTTCATTTTGTAATTATTTCCTTTTTTGCAGGCAGGATAGATTTTCAATTCCTACAAGACCGTGTCTGATGACTTGGCGAAACCAGGAAACCAAACCGATTGTGTCTAGTTTCGACAAACTAGACTGGAGTTTAGATCAAGTCGAAAGTTTTATTATTGGATCATCTGTTCAGCATTTTGTAAGTGGTGTAGTTTTTGGGTAGTGATTGATTGATGCTGTAGTAGGATTAGTGAATGAACGATTGATATGATTTTATTGCAAATTTATTTGTAAGCGATGATTGATTCTAAGGATCAAGTATTTCAATTCTAATTTTGTTGGATAAATAAGTTGTGTTTAAAAAATGGTTTACATCTTTCTTCGTAATAATTTCATAAAATCAGTCACGCATTTTGTGCCTAAACATTATTTTATAAATATCCACTTTTTTATTTATTATCCGCATTTTTAGTCACGTGAAGAATGCAGAAACTTTTTCTGAAAAAAACGTGCTTTCCATAATATGAAACATTCCATTTGCATAATGTTTATTTGTGTTTGTGTTTTCGTTATTCGTTTGTGTTGTGGCCAGGCCACCAACTTTAACGTATTTTCCCACACGAAGAGTAGTGGTCTGGTATTGACCTGCGGTCATACATGTATGAGGAGGGAAATTGAGGGGAAAAAATCGAGGGACCGGGCGGAAGGAACTGAAATTTTGGTAAAATTTTGTAAAATTGACATTTTTTTTGAGAAATTTTTTCTGAATCTAGGCCTCTAGGGTATTTTTGGTCAGTCCAGGTGGGAGCCGGGAAGGGTCCCCACAGATTGGCTGGAGAGGCCCCCCCCCCAAAATTTTGACTCCGTTACATATTGTATGCCTCCGGTCCCTTGTTGCCTATTCCAGTCACAAGATTCTTCTGTCCCGAAATATATACTAGGACTGGTTGTGTACCTAATATCAAGAGTACATAATAGTGTCTCACTCTAAATAGTGAGACACTATTATGTACTCTTGCTATTATTAACCCCTGTAGCACGTATAATTATTCTATTTCTTCTAATTCCAGCGTGAGTTGTCGGTTGATAATTTTCCACAACTGCACCAGCGTGGTTTACCCTTTGTCTTGGTGGTGGACTCAAAGCCAAGACAGAGCGAATGGTTTTCATTGGTGGAATCAGTGTCACGTGATCCCAACTATGCTGACCTGTTTTCATTTGCCTACTTAGACTTGTCAGTGCTTTTTTGTAGGATTTGTTGTTCTGTTTCTTGTGGCTCATAAAATTACTTAACTTGAAGATAGAGTGCAGGCAACTTTGTTCTTAAAAAAAAATTAAAAAAACTATGTCGTTGCAAAAAAACCCGCCACAAGCTGATAGCATAGTACACTACTAGTGGCGTGATTATTTCGTAATTTTGACGGCTAAAAAACATGCGTCTCTAAGTATGAGTAGACCGTTATACCTTGAATTTTTTGAGGCTTTAGTTGTATATTTTTTACATCCACTGAAAATTTAGTATATTTTTACTTTTTAGAGACACTACGTTTGCCGAGAACTTGATCCGTGGTTTGAGTGAAAAATCTTTGTTGAGTCCCAACCGGCCGCCACTTTTGTATATCCATCCAAAAAAGGTTTGTTTTTAGATTTTATATGAATCATTTGAGTTATTGCAGATTCTCATCTATCATTTCTATCTAACGATACAAAAGACAAATGTGACCATTTGGTAAGGATACTGTTTTGGAGGTAAAAAAGATTTTAAAAAATTGTGGATTTTTGAACGTGTTGATTGTTTCAGAGTCACGCAGGACTAATGACACAACCGACGGAGAGTAATGCAAAGTCCAGGCTCATGTATTTGAAGTCGTGGCTTCAAAAACTAACCAAAGGTTCATATTATTTGACTGTTCAGTTCACACTGGCTTTGTTTTGTAATGATATATATGATATTATATAGGGCATGTGAATGTTAGGTAGTAAAATATAGGTATATTTTTACAGTTTTATGCTTTGTATTGCTGTATTTTTGTCAGTTTCGCTGTGAAGTTAGCGATAAACCAGACCAGCACCAGACCGTTTTTGCAAGATCGTATAATTCAGTTTACTTCAACGGTTATCGATTTTTTTATTCCGCCGGACTTCTAAAAAGATTTTAAGACGATCAAGAGATTTTTATGTCGATCCTATCATCGCCGCTGCCCATCTTATTTCGTATCTAAAATTGGATTTAGTTTAGCGGCTTTTATATAAAGTTATTCGATTAATACCACTGCATCAGATAAATGTAACGTAGTGCAACTTAGACTAAGTAGGGATGATTTAATACGGCAATAAACTGCAGAATTTCTGGCCTTAAGCCCGGTTCATACTCGTTTTTGTCCTTGTTATTTTGTCCTTGAGCGATACTAACAAAACTGCCCATTTAGACGGGATTTTTTTGCATAAAATGGTAGTGTCCAAATACGTACGCAAAAACATAGCCGAAACGATATTATCAATTCTTCATAATAGCTGACCAAAATTTGTCCTTGTCCTTGACCCTTTTAGGACAAGAAGTATGAACCGAGCTTTACTTGAATTATGTACGATGTTTTTTAGTCAACTAATTTTAGGCCTTTTTTTAGACGCGGCTGCAGCTGAACTTGATCTAAGACCGTTGACCCGAAAAAATGAAACTCAGCCTACATTGATGTACGATTTCAAGAAAGAGATTTATGGTGAAATGGAGATTACGCAAAGTTTCGCGGATTGGAAAGCAGAATTGGAATCGGAACCGATGAAAACAACTACTGAAAATGCCAATTTAAATGATGCAAAACTCACCAAAGATGAACTCTAAAATGAGGTGGACTTTGTAGCATCGTTGCAGGAAATTTAAATGGATTGTAAATCTTTATTGTTTTTGTGCTCATTGATAGCATAATGCACGTGCGTCTAGTTTTTGTGAATGAGCCAACAGAATTCTCGTCATAGGCAAGAAACCTCAACGGTTTTGTACTTAATTGGTTCATGCAAGTTTTAACAAATCTTAAACCTAAGCCTGAGTCTGAGCCCAATATAAAAAAAACCAGTGCTCAAAACCTGGTCTATCTTCATCACATGCTCGTTCACAAGACAGCTTAATGCAAGCTAAATTTGTTATGTTATTGAAGGTATGCCCCTTTCTGGGTCTTTCTTAGTAATACCCCCTTCGGTAGTTCTCTTACTTCTTTAGTTTTTAGATTTTTTTGTGGGTTGTTAGATTTTGGTTTTTAGTCAACACAGCAAAAATTGAGCATGTGTTGATTTGAGGATTTTAAAAAAAAATTAACTGCGATTGTGAAAATTGATTCTTTTTAGTTATAATGCGTTCTTAAGAGCACATTATTTTTTAATTTATATATTGATATTTTTCAACGCGTTATGTGCCCATTCTTTGGTATTATTTGACAAACCATAGTCATACACCTATATATCGGACCTTTCTGAAATAGCTAACCACCTCTTGATCCTGTTTATACGTAAACATTTTCTCAATCCGTTCCAATAAGGTCTTTTGACTCCCCCACCTAGACACGCACCTTTTCTTCAAGGCTCATCACATGAACATATTATTATAAATCTCAAAATTTTAAAACTAAGCCTAAGCCTCAGCCTTAACCCAAACTAAGCCCGGTAATAACCCTTGGACCAAGCCTGAGCCTAGCCTAAGCCTAAATCCTAACCAAAGGCTAAATTTTAGTTTTTTTTGAAAACGCACACGCACACTCACACGTGATGAGCCTTGCAGGAAGGAGAGCTCAATCACCTAGACAGGCCTTCACATGGAATGTCTGGGGCTATTGCTTACGGTGGACCGTGCGGTGAGATTCGATAGAAACAAGTGCCATACTCTTCTCTATTATGTACTCTTGTTACATCTTTTATGTATGCCCATTGCCCATAAGATTGTGCTGTTACGCTTTGTCGCTTTAATAAAATTAGTTACTCGTTATATAAGATCATACGGCACACACTCCATTTTGGAAATTCATTTTTTTAAGTTGATTGAAAAATAGTTTTTTAAGTTATCCTAGGCTAGTTACAAGAAGTTGCCACTATAGTTAATATTCCAATTTGAAGATTCGTTTTCTTTATAAAACAAGAATTTGACTCGCTGTCGAAATAATAATAAAGCTGTACAATTAAGACAGTCTAGTGTAAAAATTGGTAAAATTCGTAGTTTTGATTTTTTCATTTTTTACTAGGTCACTCACCTTCGGTTTTTTTGGTAATCTTTCAATGGTATTTTTTGTTTTAGTTTGCTGTTGTTTTCTGATTGAGTAAAAACTCATTCGGGTATATGTTTTGTTTCGTACCTACAGTATTCTTGAATCAGTTTTCATGATAGACGGAAACAGTTTTTAAGAGTTAACAAAGGGCCTATTCCTTTACCGGATTAAACGGACTGGACTTATTTTAGTCCGAGGTTTTGGAATGACAAATCAGACTAAACTGACTAAACTATTTAAAATAAGTCAGCGGCTTAATTTAAGTCTGACCCCATTCCAAAACTACCACTGGATTAAGGTGGTAGTTGCGTTTTCGAGGTTTTTGTAATTTCTATGTAAACTTTGCGCCACCAGTACTCAAGTTATAAGTGACGCCTGAGCATGAATTTTTGGAACAGTACTGTAAAGGTCAAAATCCCCAGGCATGTCTCTCACTTTTTCGAAATTTCACCTGTGGACATTTTTAGAAGGTTTTAATTACAAAAAAATTTCTTAAATTTTCGGTGTGTTTGCTTTTCAGCTATTTTCTCAGTAAATTGACTAGTTATTAAAAAAGTGGGGGACATGCCTGGGGATTTTAAACATGTCAAAAACCTTACCAACTTTCAGCCCCAACAGGTAATCGTATGATTCAGAGCTGTGGCGCAAACTTTTTGTAAAAAATTGTAACATTTTTGAAAGGACCTTTCTTTAGTCGCTTATACTGGAAACAAAATCACAGCTTAAATTTCAACGCATGGCATACATTTAGGAAAGATATTGTTCTACCTAATGCAAAAGACCGCTTGTGATTTGAATTTGTAAACGCTGAGCTATGGCTTTTCAAAAAAACACCTAAAAACGCAATTACCCCCTTAAACGGACTTAACATGTACGCTTAACATTAGCTCGCATAGTTAAGTCCGTTTAGTCCGATTAAAAAGCAGTGCGCTAGAAGTTAAGTCCGTTTAATCCGGAGGTTTTGGAATGGCATTTTTAAGCCTAATGTTACCGTTTAGTCCGATTATAATTAACCCTTTAATCCGGTAAAGGAATAGGCCCTAAGTCAACGTATAGAGACCATCGTTTTGTCCCTAAGTACTCACCGTACCGTGTGGTGACTCACTAAGTAGACTTGTGAATAAAAAGAGTATGTATGGATGGATAGAGAGATATGAACTCATGTAATGAAATATAGTGATTTTGCCTACAACTGTAGTCGGTATTCACAGTAAACGATACAAGCTATTTCGGCCATTTACCATGTCGATTAAGCTGTCAGATGTTGTGAAAACCTTTTCCGGTGACGGGAATGCTACCGTTATCGAGTGGATCAAGAAAGTAGAGTTGGTTGCGAAGCTGCAGCAAGTGGAGGATCTTGCCACATTCATCCCTTTGTTTTTGGAAGGGGACGCCTTCGCCATCTACGATCAGCTCTCAGATGAGAAAAAGAACAATTACTGCGACGTCAAGAATGCCCTAATTTGGGCATTTTCCATGACGCCTTTCCAAGCGTTCGAAGTATTCAAGCGTCGAGAACTAAAGCCCAACGAAGCTCCCGATACTTTTCTCGCAGATTTACGGCGCCTCCAGACCCTTTTTTTCGTGGAGAATGACGAGCTGCTTGCCTGTCAGTTCGTATCAGGCATGCCCCTAGAAATTTCGAGTCAATTAAAAGCGCTACGGGAGGGATCGCTGGACATACAAAAACTGCTTGAATGCGCAAAGCAGTTGCTGCGCAATCGGGAAATTGATTACGAACTGCCAATTGGTGCTACAGGCAAAAATGTGCGAATCGGAAGCACAAGGGTGCGGTGTGTAGGGTGTAATCGTTTCGGGCACACTCAGGCGACTTGTTACGCTGAATGCTACGGTTGTCATAAAAAGGGTCACTTAAAGCGTTACTGTCCCGAGCTAAAAAACATGGGGAACGTTGGGCAGTATCAGGGAAACGAAGTGGGGAGGCGTCCCGGGACAGTGTGGATTCGGACGTCTCCCCGTTTCCAATGGGCTACCGAAAGTAACTGTACGCAGCAGTACTGCATCCTATGTTGCCCTAATGGACTCTGGTTGTGATTTAAACATTATTTCGTCGAAAGTTCTTAGGAAAAAGGGATTTAAATATAATAATGTGACCAGTGACTGTGCTGATATTAGAATGCTTAATGGTGACGTCACAAGAGCAATAAGGTCGGCCGAAGTCTGTATTCTATGCTGCGGACAAAGAGCAATCCTCAAAGTGTTCATAATGGACTCGGGCGCTTTTGAAGCTGGCTATGATGCAATTATCAGTATGCCTGGAATAAAAGCCTTGGGTGGGATGAGCATTGATTGCAAAGGTGTGCTGACTATTCCCGCTATGATTCCGTTTACTGCAGCACCGGGCATTGGTGATCTGGGTGCTGCGGGTGTGAGTATGAGTATTGCGAGCGAGGAGACAGTGAAGCCTCTACGAGAAAATACTCCGAATATCAAAGCCGGAATATTGGGCCCTGGACTCTCAGCAGTGCCACAGGTCATGTGTCAGGACCTGAGAATCGAAAAACAAGACTTTGTTGCCGAATTCCATAATGGGTTATGGACTTTGGGATGGAAATGGGTCGACAAAGAACCACGACTGAAAAATAAAAAGCCAAATTATGGAATACCATGCCACCTGAAATCCATGTTTGATTCAGAATTGATGCAGTGGGTGACAGATAAATGGCTTGTGCCATATAATCCAAAGATTCACGGCGAAGTTCATGGCATTATACCGTTAATTGCAAAACATGAGCCACACAAGAACCGTGTCAGACCGGTGATGGATTACAGGGAATTAAATGACTATATCAAAAACCTACCTGGATCTGATGCCGCTGTCTGTGGGGGAAAAATGCGACAATGGAGACAAAAGTGCCAGGATGTGATGACCCGTATGGGTTTCGGTCTTTGCGTTGCCCCGAAGGCCATGGACCGCATCGTCAAAGCCGTTATCAGCACCGACCCTGACCTTGAAAACGCAGTGAATAACTACGTCGATGACCTCGCGATCGATGTCAGCAAGTGTTCAGTTGAGCGAGTAGAAAACTTGTTCAGGGCATACGGGTTAGAGGTAAAACCACCGGAAGCCATCGATGGCGCAAGGGTGCTGGGGCTGAGGGTATATCGCGACAGAAGCTGTAACACTCTCCACTGGAAACGTGACGGGTCAATCCCCGAAAAAATTCAGCTGGGAGCTACGAAGCGTGACGTGTTCTCCGTATGTGGAAAGTTAATCGGCCATATGCCTGTAGCGGGCAAGCTGCGGGTTATGTGTAGCTGGACAAAAAGGCAAACCAATGGACTGAAATGGAATGATCAAGTTCCTCAACAGATCATCGACTTAGTCAACGAATTGCTACGTACGACCTCAGGAGAAGACCCGGCGAAGGGTGTCTGGTATGTTGAGAATAAAGAAAAAAAGGAGAAGTCTGGGTAGACGCAAGCAGTTTAGCAGTTGGAGCCTGCGTAAGAGTCCATGAAAGAATCATTGAAGATAATTGTATGCTGCGGCCGCTAGATGATGGCGCTCATATTAATGTCGCAGAATTGGAAGCCACAATCATGGGGTTAGGGATGGCTATAAACTGGAGCCTGATAAACATTATCCTGCACACGGACTCCGTAACCGTGGCAAACTGGCTAAATGCAGCCCTTTCAGGCACCCATCGCATAAAAGTATCAGGTCTGGCACAAATGCTTGTTAAACGGCGACTGCAAATTTTTAAAGAAACAGTCGAGGAGTACGGCCTGCATGTCACCGTAAAACTGGTTAAATCAGCAGAAAATATCGCTGATACTCTAACTCGCGTACCGAAAGAGTGGCTGAAGCGAACAGAAATGTCCTGTAGTGCAGGAGTAACCATAGAGTCATCGAAAGAGAAAATTCTGAAAATTCATGAAAAAGGCCACATGGGACTCAAAAAAACTTTATATTTGGCTAGACGACAGATTGATAAAAGTATCACTAAAGCGAATGTAAAGGCAGTCATAAAAGATTGCGCACAATGCGCTAAGATTGACCCAGCGCCTGTGTCCTACCCTGAAGATGGAAGTCTATCTGTAGCTAGCACATGGGGTCGGGTTGCTGTTGATACAACGCATTACAAAGAGAGCTTATACCTCACAGCTGTCGACTGTGGACCCAGCAGATTTGCTACCTGGTCGAAACTAAGAAACGAAAGCACACAGGAAGTGATGGGAAAATTAGCCACCATATTTAGAGATAAGGGTGTCCCAAAAGAAATTCTCCTGGACAATTCTAAGACTTTTCGGAGCGGAGAGTTGAAAAACTTTCTTGAAAAGTGGGGCTGTACTCCGTGGTTCAGGTGTGCAAACCGTCCACGGGGGAACGGAATTGTGGAAAGGAACCATCGGACTGTAAAAGTGATGGCAGCCAGAAGTAATGCATCCATCGAAAATTCAGTAATGCTGTATAATAATACGCCTAATTCGAAAGGGGTTGTACCGGCGCACAAGTTCTTCTCTTACAATCCCAGGATACCGGGTGACTCCCCTCTGCGAGACAAACCAAACTGCAACAAAGCCAAAGGAAACGTCTGCGAGGGAGATCTAGTTTACGTTAAGCCTGCTGTGACAACACGGTGTACGCAAGAGTGGAGTCAGGATAAAGTTTCGAAAGTCCTTAGCCCGCAGGTCGTAGAAGTTGGAGGCATACCCCGCCATATCACACACATAAGAAAGCGCACAACCACAAGTGATTTAACCAGAAGAAATTCTACAGAAGCCCTCGCTCAAAAAGAAGCTATTGCAACTCAACCCATGGGCCCAGCAACTACGCGCTCTGGAAGAACGGTTAAACCTCCAGATCGTTACGGCCTTAGCAGAACGTAGAGTCCTGGGTGAGATGTGGTGACTCACTAAGTAGACTTGTGAATAAAAAGAGTATGTATGGATGGATAGAGAGATATGAACTCATGTAATGAAATAGAGTGAGTTTGCCTACAACTGTAGTCGGTATTCACAGTAAACGATACAGTATCGTTCATGATTTACAGTCCGATAGTGTTTCCAAAGTACCAAAACAGTATTTTCAAAAGTATCTGTCTGCAAAAAAAGCAGTTGTCATGTCACTTAGTTTCATTTCACTCTAGACTGTCACAAAAAAGCCCATGGATATGCAACGATTTCTTTATATTACACTAGAAACTGTGAAGCATGCTTTTCAAAGCGACTAGCAAAATAGACTATTATAAATTTGACACTTTGCTGCAACTTGAAAAAATCATTATGAAAACCTGCTTCAAAAAATATTATGTTAATATCATCGAAATCGTTACTACTACCTTAAGCCATACCTGAGCTGTGGAGAAAGCCAGAGTGACGGCGAAGTAGAAGTTTGCATTGGCCGAGCCTGCGTAGACCCACAGGTGCCACATGAGCGGGGCCAAGGCAGTCGTGCACACCAGCGCACAGCCAACCACGAAACTGTGGCGAAAGTCTGCAACACGGATTAAGCGGATTACACTAGACCCACCGACTGAATGTAGCAGATTACACTAGACCCACTGACTGGATTTAGCGGATTACACTAGACCCACTGACTGGATTTAGCTGACAAGATTTTCAAAAGTTTCCATCTGCAAGAAATTTGGTCTTAGTCTAGTCTAATTCGCTAAATAAGTTTTGGTCTAGTCTAATAAGCTAAATTCAGTCTAATTCGCTAAATCAAATTAGACTAGATCAAACCCGACTCAGCGGACCAGACTAAACTAAGGCAAAACTGGACGCGGCTGTTTATCATTAAAAAAATTCAGTCAACACTCAACAAGGACACTTAAAAAGTGTTCAAGTTGATGTTAACTTTTAAGGTTTCGGCAAGTTTCCCAGAAATGAAATAAATACATGACTTTCTGCAAGGCCATGCAATGGATGACTAACACTGAAAGGAGTGTTTCCAGAGTGGCAAGCAGGAGAGCACTAGAGCGGCATCGCCCAAGCTGGGGTGTGGCTTGAATATGGAGGTCAGCAGGAGCAATAGATGTGACAGGAGTACTGCGTCCTCTCTGAAATAGAAAATAGGTACAGAACATAACTGGCATAACATTAAACCGAAGGATAAGCATGGGTACCTGATACCTAATCAGATACTTAATCAACAACTACTTAATTCATCAAAGTAGACTGTATGATTATTATAACACACTGTGAAATGATATTTCAAAACTTAAAACAGAGAGTATATATACAGCATGAATATTCCATTCTATAGAACCATAATACGGAAGTGTATATTATAGTCTCACTTTTCGTCAGAATTGAGGCACGATTTTTTTATTCTTGCCACACTATGACCATGAAAAATCACAACTGTTTGTTTGACCAAAACTGTTCGTACGCGAGAAACCATGACATTTCAATGAAATATTAACTTCATTAAAGCAATATAAAAATGTCAATAATATAACAGTACGCTACACATAAACGCTTGACAGATGAGTATACAGACCGTTTATTGCACTGAAAATTGTGTCTCATCTCACGGAACCCTGCCCCGTTATGTTTGGAACCTCCTCCCTCACAAAAATTGCCCTTAAAATTCAATCAAGCCTAAAATCTATCTGAATCTAAGCCTAAAACGGTTATCGATACAACGCATTTTATCATAGAAATTTATGCGTAAATCTAGAGTATCAGTTGACAGCAGTCCAAGTTTATCAAACCTTTTGGTTACGGACAAGTATAAACTAAGCTCAAACTGATTCAAGAAACAAAAAGCAAATCAGTATAAACAGAAGAATAAGCTATGAGATTTGAATGAAAATCGGGCTAAAGTTTTACCTTAGGTGCAAAGCTAAGGGAATGAGATAGACGACAATGTTCAGCTGAAACACTGCCAGAAAGAACAGCCGAAAGTGATCAAACATCTCCGTGAAGAAGTACCAAAAAATGCCCACATTCGGACGCAATTCCGGAACAAAGATTCTGCAAAAAACAAACTGCTTTTTTAAATAAAAATAATTATCTTACAATACTATATCAATAATTAAGACGGAGAAATAGCGTCTAAAGAAATAGCAAACTATAGATATATATTACACAAAATTAGAGTTATCGGATATTAAGAAGTAACTTTATGTCTTCAATAATACAACAGTAATTAGTGTCGTATATATTAAAATTTTTCCCAAGTTGAAATTAGAAAACAAAGAAAACTTTTCCAAAATCCGATATCAGAAACCCATTTCATAAATCCACAAGCTCCGAATTAATGCGACACACTAAGCAGCTTAGCAGATCGGATCCAGCTCTGCGCGAAGGTCACAATATGGGTATAAGAGTCTATGGAAATTAGGTACTAAAAACGGGGTCAGTAATTCCTGTCGCCAAGATTTATTGCTTGGATTTAACCCCTCTCCCTGGGTTTTTTCGTCGGGAAATTTTAGCAAATTGACTAACAGCCCCAAAAATAGTTAGCTACTAAATTTTCGCCAATGCTAGCGTTTTGGCCCAATCATAATTTTTAAACTCACTGAAATCCATAGGTGGCCTGTGCCCAACCCGGACCCACCAACCAGTTCGAGGTCAGCCAGAGAAATACCAGGCACATCGCGAAAGACCAGACGGACAGATAGAGTTTCCAAAACACCAATTTGCACTGGCTCATCTGAAACAAAAACTACATTGCGGAACACTCAGACAAAACAGGTGGCTAGATTTTCGTGATTACTCGCTGTACTCTTCAAGCTTGCCTTGCCGCTCTTTTCGTAATGAAATCGCGTGTTTCTTTTTGTCACAGGTTCCAGTATTTTTGGTCAGACATTTAAACAAAGGAACTATAATTGTTGATTGATGGTTAAGCAACCAATGCATAGATAGACATTTTATTCATTGGATAAAAAATTGTGTTTTGTAAAAACAAAGCAAAATAATGGCATGATAAACAACAATTCAAAAACCGACTGCGGCAGAAGAGCACGATGCAAGTCGCACTATTAAACTAAACCGAACCTTTAAACCGCCATAACATATTGTGTCCAAGATATTACAAAATTTGGTCGAAACCTGACTCATTTTACTCATTTATCCTAATATTCCACAAAAATGACTAAGCTTACATCATAGGAGAATCGCAGCACAAACGGGACCACTAGGGTGAGCGGATAGAGACTGTGGTAGGATGCCAACGCCAGCACTGCTGCACACGCCTGCATGTCGTCTGAAACGAAAAGCACTACTTTCACGATCTGATAGTTGATAACACAATATCCCTTGCGTGCGTCATATCAGACATACCCAACTAGGACATTTTAATATCGACCTATAAAAAAACAAATGAAATACAGTTGAATTAAAATATGGATCGGCTTCTATTGAATTGAAAAAATTTCAGGAAACTGCGTCAAATTTAGTAAAAAATATATAACTGTACTGAAGGCTGCTCAAGAATTGCTGAAATCTCAGACAAAACAGGTGACCATAATCGCACCAGCTTGCTGTATTTTCATGGTTGAAATGAGTTCTGTTCATAATGAAAACAAGCATTTTGATTAATTGTCTCCGGGTCTACAATTTTTCCTGTTCAAAAAAGGTGTGTGACCAAAAATTTTTTAACACTGGGACAAAACAAAACAGATCATATTTTACGCAAATAACAAAGTTTAGCCACCGAGAGAACAGTGACAGCAAGAGTACATAATAGCGTCTCACTCTATATAGAAGAAGAGTGAGACACTCTCCAGCCTGCCTGTGTTCTAGCAAAGGCAGATGCGCTGGTCGTTTTCAGGCTACATGTTGACATTCTATGCAACATGTGACTGGCCAATCAGCGCGTAGATTCCATGCGTAACACACTTTACTATATAATCGCTGACGCGTTGATAAGCATTAAGATAGAGTTAAAAGCTTAATAACTCATTATTTATTCATAGTCTGCTTGTAAAAACATTAAAAAAGGTTTGCAAATACCTCTAGGGATATTTTGGCAAACTTTCAGCGAAATTGATTGAGAAACTTTTGAGATATAAACTTTTCTGAATTTCTTCAAAGTTTCTCAATCAATTTCGCTGAAAATTTGCCAAAATATCCCCAAAGGTATTTGCAAACCTTTTTTAATGTTTTTACAAGCAGACTATGAATAAATAATGAGTTATTAGCCTTTATCCCTATCCCGTTTTATGATTGGAGCACGTGCACAGGCGTCGGCCAATCAGAGAATAGAAGCTCGCTTCTGATTGGCCAGTCACATGTTGCATAGAATGTCAACATGTAGCCTGAAAACGACCAGCGCATCTGCCTGTGCTATAACATAGGCAGGCTGGAGAGTGTCTCACTCTTCTTCTATATAGAGTGAAAAGCTATTATGTACTCTTGGTGACAGTGAGTAAATACCAAAACCAAGACACCTGTTTTGTCTGAGTGTTCAAATTTTTTTGGTCGACTTTAGATAATAGAAAAGATAAATTGGTAAGTACAAGTCAAGTGACGAATCTTTACGCCATTACCTTTAACCATCAATAGGAGAAACAAAGCCAGCAAAACATTATTCAGCGTTGTGCTTGTCCGCGCCACGCAACAGGCGATGGTGTATGGATTGAATAAATATCTGAAAACATCATAGAAACAATTTTTTTGTATTTCGACAGAAAAAGTCATTAAAACTCAAAAGATATTTAAAAACTAATTGACAGACAGAAATATAGCTTTTAATGAAATACAAATGAAATTACATTATTATAACTCTGAAAAAAAGCTAATACACCAAGTTGCTAGCACAATAATCTAAGTTACTGAATCTGACTAGAAACAGCTGTAATCCAAGGGATAACATAATATTTTTTTGCCCGCACGCTGGAACGCCACTAACCCTACGGCGATCAGCAAGGGCCATCTCTCAGCGTCGGTACTCTTGACCAGCAGGCTGTGCACGTCTGCGGCGTAGAATTTCAGCTGAGACTTTTGCTGCGAATACTCAAAATAATAAATCATAATAATATTATATATATACTAATAGTACAATTAGTGCTCGAAAGAACGCCATGCCAAAAAAGTGTTTAAACACAACACAACACAAAAATATCGGCAATAAACTTTGCAATGAAACCACAAAAACTGTTCAAAAACAGCGCGCTGTCATTTCTAGATGGATTCAAACGTTCTGAATCACACCAACAACAACGCTAACGACTAGACCATCATCTTGATAGACAACCACATTTTATCTGATCATCAAATCTATACCTTTGTTGCGAAATACAACTGTGCCGCTTCAAACAAAATAGCTGCAGTTAAAACATCCAGAATCTACAACAAAAAATACATATACATAAGAATGTGTACAAAATTGCGACAAAAGAACATAGTGGTGCGGGGAAAAAAACCCTATTTTCAACTTTTCGGGTCGTCCTGTGCTCCACATAAATCGGATCCATTAATGCTCGCGGCTGTTATAACGGCCATCTTTCGCCTAACTGTTGCACTAATAAAATGGATTCTAACTACTCACGTTTCTTTTTTTTTTTTTTTTAATTTTCTTTTTTTTTAGTGGGTACTTTTCTTATGTTTTTCATTTTTAAGATACGCTTGCGTGTTTTGTAATATGTAATTATTTTTACTTTTAGTAAGGAAAAATGCCCTTGTCGGGCGGCTCCTTGGGTAGAATAGGTTACTGTCTGTCTAAAGCGGAAAAATACTTAGGCTGAGCTTGTAAAAGCATTGGTACAAGACTTTATTAACGAGAATATGCAATTCGTGTGAGCTCGTTAAAGTAGGTGGACTAGGTATACCTGTTGAGAATAGGAATATGATCTTCGTAGGGCAGACACTGTTTTCCGCACCCTATTCGCGCGACCTTCAGCTAAATTATATCGTTTGCTCATGTAACATAGAGGCTTTTTTACACTAATTCAACATTGGCAAATGGCAAAAACGTTAGAGCGGGCACTCGTAACAATTTTAGCTGAAATGTCGACTGTTGGCTGAACGGGTGAAATGATTCAGGGGTGTGCAAACAATCGGTCAGGGATTGCTAAAGTTCTCGGCTGACAATTACGCTGAAAACCCTACCTCGCACCAATGTACTTTGCACGCCATAAATGGGTCAATTTAGGTCGCAGTTTCTTGTAAGCTCTTGCTTTTAGATTATGGACTCTCAGATTATGGATTTGTTCCTACTTTAGCTTACACACATCTAACACAATATACATAATTCAAATATGATCGAATGAAGTAAGATGCTTACACAGTACCTTACATATACATACATATATTATGATCAAACGATAAGTTAAGGATCTGGATAAGGTCTGCCGTTATCTCACAGAACCTTTTTATCAAGCATATATACTTTACAACAATAATAAAAAGAAAATACCGTTGAAACAAACCCAGAACGGGCTGTAAGTTCGCGCGAATAGGGTGCGGAAAACAGTGTCTGCCCTACGAAGATCATATTCCTATTCTCAACAGGTATACCTAGTCCACCTACTTTAACGAGCTCACACGAATTGCATATTCTCGTTAATAAAGTCTTGTACCAATGCTTTTACAAGCTCAGCCTAAGTATTTTTCCGCTTTAGACAGACAGTAACCTATTCTACCCAAGGAGCCGCCCGACAAGGGCATTTTTCCTTACTAGTCCTCTCTCTTTTTCCGCTGTAGTGGAAACGAACCACACTACATATACATAGCTATGACGGCTTCACTGCCTGAAGCGGACCAATGTAGTATGTACGTAAGTGTACATGTGTACATGTCTATATACCTATGTAAAATTTACCCCTTGGACCCCCGTTCGGTGGGTGTTGGAATGCATGGAGGTTCTACACAAAAACAAACCACGGATTCGTAATCAGGGGCTCAAATCACCTCTATGGACATCAAAATTGAAATTTTGAAAGTTTTACCCCTTGGACCCCTGTCGGGGGGGGGGGGGGTAACCTAAGGGAGGAGGTGGGGTCGCAGGGGAGTCAACGAGAGTCATAGACGAAAAAAGACCTCAGATTCGTGTTCAGGCAGTCAAATTACACCTATGAACATCAAAATCCGAATTTTGAAAACTTGACGCCTTGGACCCATTGTGGGGGGGGGGGGGGTAAATACCCTAGCAAAGGGTCGTAGGAGAGTTCACGAGAGTCACAGACAAAAATGAACCTTGGATTCGTGTTCAGGGGGTCAAATTACCCCAATGGACATCAAAATTTCAAATTCAAAAAAATTGACCCATTTTGCCCCCCTAGGTGGCACCCTGGGGGACATGGGTGTCCAGAGTGGGTATAGGCAAAAATAAATCTCAGATTCGTGTTCAGGACACCAAACTACCTCTAGAGACAAGTTTTTGAGAATAAACTCGAAAAAAAAATTTTTACCCCAAAAGTGCAAAAGGGTCCAGAGTCCCCTTTGAGAACACCCTAGGGGGGCAATCGGTGGGGCAATGGGTATTAATATGATATGTTCGCAAGATCACAATCCATATTACACGAAAAAACTTGAACTATCATGAAAAACAAGCAGCAAACCTAATTAGTCTACTATGAAGTTACGTACGCGCATACATGACACACAGCCAACCGGGGGGTACCGTCTAGGGGACTATTCAACATCTGAGTAAGAAAGTGATAATACCAGTGAATGCACAGCATATGGGTTTATATTCGTATACAAAACGATAGACCTCCAGCTATAACCATGATAGCTCCACTGCCCGTAGCGAACCTACCCCCGTAATACACGTGGCGGGGGGTATGGGCATGTCCTGGGGCTTATAGGCCGAAATTCAAAAAAAGCCCATGTTAGTTTCTATTCCACTACTGTACCACCTCACATGCAAAAGATCATGACTGGCCGTTTTGCGCAACTTCTTAAAAAGTGTGCTAAACTTTTTCGTACTTAGTCATTTTTTGGACCCCAAAAAAGGGGTTTCCCCCCTCCCAGCACAGCCTCTCACGAAAACACCCGAGCAAAACCATTTTTTCCGTGTCTATTGCAGGCTATACGAAATGTGAAAAACCAAAAAAGGTGTCGCTCGGATGAACTACCGGCGAGAAAAGTTCTGGGAAAAAAAAAAAGAGCGAAAGTCCGTGAATTTTTGGGGGTCCCCGGGGGTATCTCAGAAAATACTTGACCGATCCGGCTGAAATTTCGCCAGCACTTAGGTATTGCCAAGGGGTGTACACACACAAAATTTCGTGTAAAAAGCTCTTCTATATTTTGAGCTACAAAAAGTTCAAATTCTCAAAATCCGCAATAGTGCTAAATTTTCCTATTCTAGGGTTGGGCGCTATCGCGCCAACCCTGATTTTTCAACATGCAAAACTTTGAAATTTTATAAAAAATGCTACAGGCCTCAAAACTGCACAAAACTTGGTGTGGTAAGTTAGTTTGGGATGCGCTTTCCACCTGAATACTCAAAAAGGTCCTCCTATGTCGTAAGGTTCGGCCAGGAAGCACTAGGGTTTTTTTCCCCGCAAAACGCGTAGCGTTTTTTTTCCCGCACCACTATATATATATATTTATGCATATATACTCGTTCTGATCAATTTGGCTAGATGAACTAGCATAATCGAGCAAAGGTGCAAAAGGTGAAAAGGTATATTTCTATATATATATATATATATACATAAGCGTCAAAATTAAAATAAAAAAACGGGTACTAGAGCTATGTATGAATAAATATTCATAATATTATGCATGCATAGGGGGCTCTCCGGCCAAATTTTGGGGACCCTCCCCCTTGAACGGCCAAAAGAACAAGTTTTAAAACATTTTTAAAAATTTTCCCAAAAGTGCCGTTTTTATTAAATTTTGTCCAAATTTTTCGGGACCCTCCCCCCAGCCCCTCGATTTTTTGGGGAAGGGGGTCCCCCATCCCCCCCTCATACACATACATGTAACACCACAAAAATTTTTGGTACCCCTCCCTCCCCCCCTTGGTGGGAGCCCCTTCCCCTGCGTCGAACTCATTTCCGACCCCCCCCCCCTCCAAAAAATGACACTATTTTTGCCTTTTTTGACCATAAAACTCTGATTTTGAGAAAAATTTTGATAAAAATAGCTTAAATTTTACCAAAAACTCCTCTTTTCCCCCTGGAGGGACCCCCCCCCTTTCCCGGGACCGAATTTTTTTTGAGGGGGGGGGGCTCTTCCCCCCAACCACATGTATGCTCATACATGTGTGTATTCATGTATAATAATGACCTGTTCACCTGAGAATCGGCTGTTATAATTATTAGTTTGTAACAATAAACTTGTGTTTTTGTTGGTCAAGAATTAAGTTGACTGCATAATTATACATATATATATATATATATATATATATATATATATATATATATATATATATATATATATATATATATATATATATATATATATATATATATATATATATATAAAAATTATATATATTTTATATATATATACTCACGTTATATATACATATAATTGTTATGAAGAATGAAATATATACCGGATGTAAGTATTTAACGGCGAGAGGCCAGTTTTTCAACAAGAAATGAAACAGCAGCAAAACAAGAGGGGGCTGAAACATAAACACCATTCACATCCTAATTCACAGCTGCATTTTTGTAATTACAGTATATTATATAGTATATATACACCTTGCTGGGGCTTCTTGTTGTTCGCTGGCATATATATAACTTGTTACTAACCAGTAGGAACACCGGTTCTTGTAGACTGTTGTAACATGCTAGCAAATTTTGTTAGCCAGTGGCTTATATATTTTAATAAACTTCTCTCCCTCTCTTTCTAGTGTCGGCCTACAGCTTGCAGAGCTATAGCAGTGAAGAAACATAGCACACTTTATATACATTCTACATATATACACAATATACATTCAACGTTTCATGTACGGGTAGTCGGAATGTGCGTAAAGTTTGTCGTTTTTATTTTCACTGAAACTGTAACTTGCTTATGTAGTTTATTCCAATTTGCTCCAATACACCATTTGTAGTGTTAACTACAATACATAATATTATTCGTACAAGATCTTCGTATCTTACAATAATCGTCATATTTAATATGCATGCACTGACAAACAATGGACAAAAACTCAATTTATATTATATTCAGACCAGGGTTTTTTTTCAAAATCGGCACTGCGTAAATGTTGTGTAAATTAAGAATTTGCGGTGTAAATTAAGGGTATGTTGTGTAAATTTTTAAAAGTGTGTATTTTAGCATTTTTTAGGTAAAAATTGACCGTTTTCTCACGTTAAAAGTAATATTTCGACTTTGAGACTCGAACTACATACGAAAATAAAAAATATGAGTTAATTGAAAATTTTTGCGTTTTTGTCAATTCAAGTATCCGGCACGCTAGGGCAAGCCCCCCCTAAAATTTCGAAAAATCTGAAACAAGCCCTAACCCCCAGGCCGAGACCCCGCATACATGCATGATTTACACAGATAGAGAGTTGTTCTATCAGCCAGATCCTACTCATTTTTTTTTCAAATCCGGGTGTAAAACCATTTACAGTAGTTTGAACTAGGACAATAAATGGCACACACAGGCTCAGCATGGTTGATTTTTCACTGTCAACTTTCAAGTGCATAAAAACGAATGCTAAAATAAAAAAATCATAAGCCGTTCAAGTGGAGAAACTGAAGATTTTTTGTTTTGGGGTCAAAAACAAGACTTAATTTTGTTAGGAATAAGAGGTCACAGGCAGCAATCGCCACTTCACGAATTTTTCTAATTTTTAGAACCAAAATAGGCCGTTACATCTTTTGGGGAAAAATGGGGCTGTGTAAATCAGTGTGTATTTTAATTTTTTGCTGTGTAAATTAGGCGGCCGATGTGTAAATACACCCTATTTTACACAAAAAACCCTGATTCAGACATTTATATACCTCATGGAACACATCCCCAGAATATGGCCAAATGCCGGCATCATATAAACACACACCTTCTTTTACTAAAACAATACACAAAGTGATAAAACGTTAGATGTAAGCTAAACGTCCACAATAATTGTAAAACAATTCTATAATATAACAATATAAAAAAATCAGGGGTGGTTCCAGGATTTCGAAAAGGGGGGAGGTGCACCTTCGAAATTTTTTTACTTCTACCTGCGATTTTGCATTGCTAAGGTTACGGTATCAGTTTGAGTATATACACCGTTGCTTTAACAGCAGTGGCGTACATACCCAGAAAAAACAAAACGCCTCACAAACGCAAGATCACTAAACCACAAAGTTGCAGGGGTCTGGGGGCGGCAGCCCCCAGAAAAAACATGCGATTTCTTCAATTTTTAGGCCGAATTTGGTCAACTGGAGACGTATCAGAATTTTTTCCGGCAAAAAAATTAAAACAAAAGAACGTCACATGCTCACATCAGACAGTATATATATTACACACGCAAACGCAGCATAATAGACTCGTGTAGACATGCAAATGTAGCATAACGAAATATATATATATAAAAATATATAAAAATATATATATATATATATATATATATATAT
This sequence comes from Trissonchulus sp. WLG1_4, assembly GCA_030248245.1. Taxonomy (NCBI): domain Eukaryota; kingdom Metazoa; phylum Nematoda; class Enoplea; order Enoplida; family Ironidae; genus Trissonchulus; species Trissonchulus sp. WLG1_4. Next base: position 34,663 of record JASANF010020218.1, on the reverse strand, counting down.
ATATATATATATATATATATATATATATATATATATATATATATATATATATATATATATATATATGGGGGGGGGGGGGGGGGGGGGGCGCGGGGGGATATATATATATATAAATGCCCTTTCACCAAGGGCAGCAGTGTGGGTAGAATAGGAAAGTTTGGTGATCTTAAGGTGTTAGTTTCGTATATGCAGTTTTTGTCGCGATTCGCTGGCACCACCAGCTAACTTTATGCAAATTGGCACACGTATGAGCGTGAACAAGCAAAGGCTTACTGCTAATCCTCAAATTGATGAAAAAGTCATTGCAAAATATATATAAAGCAGGGGTCTGGGGGCGGCAGCCCCCAGGAGCTAGCGAATTTCTGGTTTTTGCGAAAAATTTGTTGCATCGCGGCAGGCACTTTTCAACATCTAGCTGCTGCAACCCCCCTTCCGCCCAAAAGGGGGGGGTGCACACCCCCTGCACCCCCCCCCGGAAACGCCCCTGAAAAAAAACAATTTTGACTAAAATGAATTTTGAATTATAGAATACAATCGAATGCAACCGCCGGGATAGTAGCCAGAGTAGCAGTCAAGCTTTACAGAAAATAATAATATGTAGTACAAAAAAATTATAAATATAAATATATATATATACAAAAACCTGCAAAAAGTATATATATATACATAATTATACAGAATGTTTTGCACTTTTTTGTATATTACTACAATTTTGACCAGGCAAGTTTGTCCCTTTTTTACGTCGGCGACCATACATGGGCGTGAGGGGGGGTTACACTTACACCCCCCAGCCAGAAGGCAACTTCACACCCCCCCGCCCAGACAGGTGCTTCACCTCCCCCCAGAATGTTCTGAAGGTACCTAACGAGGCAAAAAATTGGTGGCTCACGAAGCGAAAATGGCAAAAAAATTTCTCCGACCCCCCCCCCCTGCTGCCAGCTGCCCACGTATATAGTGGTGCGGGACAAAAACCCTATTTTCAACTTTTCGGGTCGTCCTGTGCTCCACATAAATCGGATCCATTAATGCTCGCGGCTGTTATAACGGCCATCTTTCGCCTAACTGTTGCACTAATAAAATGGATTGTAACTACTCACGTTTCTGAGTAATGAGTCTCGAAACCTCCGGGAAAAAAAACCCTATGCGGGAAAAAAAACCCTAATGCGGGGAAAAAAACCCTATCACTTTTTCTGGTTGTTCTATTAGCAGGGAGTATAAACACAATTTCATCATGTTCTACAAGTCTTAGGCTGCAGTATGGACCAAAAAACCGTTTCTCCGACATCCATGTGACTCACAATGATTCTTCAAAAATCGACCTTTTTTGGCAGAAATGACTTCTGCCCAAATATACATTTTTTCCGTATTTAAAAGCATTAAAAACAGATTTTTGCGCTCATTACGTTAGAAACAGCGGACAAACACCGCCCGCGTCTATCATTCTTGAATTTAAGTGGTACGCAGCAGCTAAAACCTAAATATTGCAAAAAATGCCAAATTTTGGTGAAACATCACCAAAACAGGTTTCGTAAGGGGTGTCGGGGTATGGCCCAAAATGACAAAAAACGACGTTTTGCGGCGAAATAAACGGTTGTAATGAACTCTACGCATGTTGTTAGCCCAGATGAACCAACTTTAGTAGCAACAATGGGTGAGTTTAGCAAAAAAATGCCGCCAAACAAAATAGGGTTTTTTCCCCGCAATAGGGTTTTTTTCCCCCGCACAAACTTTGACCAGTGACAGGTCAACCACAACGTTTTTCACAGTTTTTGAGCTTCAGAAGTATAGAGGAAAGGTAACTCTCTTGAAAAATGCAAACGGCGTTGGTCAAAAGTGTTTTTGTGAAAAATTATGACAAGTCAAAAATTTGGAAAATTTAGTCACTTTGGAATTTTTCAATATGCAAAATTTTGAAATTTTATAAAAAATGCTACAGGCCTCAAAACTGCACAGAAATTGGTGTGGTAAGTCAGTTTGGGATGCGCTTTCCACCTGCATACTCAAAAAGGTCCTATGTCGTGAGGTTCGGCCAGGAAGCACTAGGGGTTTTTTTCCCCGCAAAACGCGTAGGGTTTTTTTTCCCGCACCGTCAGCGACACGGCGATATATATTATGCCTTGTCCCGTACACACGGTGGGTCAAATTACCCTCTCAGATGTCCATAGACCATAAGGATTGTCACTTACGTCGTTGCCAAGAATTGACAGGCGTAATGATTTCTACTCTGTTTCCGATCCAGTCACATGCAATGTTAAATTCTAGCAGCAAAACCCGAACCACAAAAGCAATTCCGCACACAAAAATTAGTTGCAGCATGTCTAAACCAACAAAAAACAATTTACACATATAATAAGTAAAGGGAGCACTTTAAATGCGTGCGTGAACACAAAGCTAATTGGGTCAAACTGAAGGGCCGGTATTCATAAAAGTCGGGATAAAAAGCTAGGCTTTTTATCCGTAAGTCTGGCTTGAAAAAGCCGAGATAAAAAGTCTGACTAGCGCACAAGCTTGGATTTTTATCCGAGCTTTTTGGTCAATCCAGGCTTGTTCAAGCCTGGCTTTTTATCCGAGCTTTTTATTCATAATGAAAAAATCAATAAAATATACGTGGAAGCCGGGATTATAATCCGAGCTTGATTTTTATGAATACCATAAGCTCGGCTTTTTATCCCAGCTTTTATGAATACCAAAAAGCCTGGATAAAAAGCCGAGCTTGGTTTTATGAATACGAAAAGCCGGGATTTTAAGCCGGGCTTGCTCAAAGCTAGGATAAAAAGCCGAGCTTGCACTTTTATGAATACGGGTAAAGAATAGGGGGGAAAATTATTTTTGGCTGCTACGTGCTTCCCATCCCATCTTTTAATAAAAATATAGAACCCACATCGTCAGCCAAGCCCCCAATCTGATCTCTAGCCCCCAAAATAGCTGTCGCCCCTTTTAATAAAAATCAAGAGTGAAATTATTGGTGCTAAAACCCTTAGGGGTGGAATAAGTTGGAAAAACGGCATTTTAACAGTGAAAAACGTTGTGGTTTACCTGTGACAGTTCAAAGTTTGTGCGGGGAAAAAACCCCTATTGCGGGAAAAAAAACCTATTTTGTTTGGCAACAATTTTTTGCTAAACTCACTCATTGTTGCTACAAAAGTTAATCTATCTGAGGTAAGAACATGCGTAGACTTCATTAAAACCGTTTATTTGGCAGCAAAACGTCGTTTTTTGTGGTTTTGGGCCATACCCTGACAAAACGAAACGAAACCCTGCAGGTAAAGTTAGGCTAACAGAGGGTAAAGGTAAATTCTTAGAATACGGGGTAAAGTTAAAGTTAAACTGTGGGTAAGGTTAAAGTTTAACCTTACCTGTGGGTAAGGTTAAACTTTACCTGTGGGTAAGGTTAAAATTTAACTTTACCTGTGGGTAAGGTTAAAGTTTAACTTTACCTGTGGGTAAGGTTAAAGTTAAACTGTGGGTAAGGTTAAAGTTTAACTTTACCTGTGGGTAAGTTTAAAGTTTAACTTTACCTGTGGGTAAGGTTAAAGTTTAACTTTACCTGTGGCCGTGGGTAAGGTTAAAGTTTAGCTTTACCTGTGGGTAAGGTTAAAGTTAAACTGTGGGTAAGGTTAAAGTTTAACTGTGGGTAAGGTTAAAGTTTAACTGTGGGTAAGGTTAAAGTTAAAGTTCAACTGTGGGTAAGGTTAAAGTTAAAGTTTAACTGTGGGTAAGGTTAAAGTTAAAGTTTAACGGTGGGTAAGGTTAAAGTTAAAGTTTAACTGGGAGTAAGGTTAAAGTTCAAAGTTAACTGTGGGTAAGGCTACGGTTTGACTATGCGTAAGGTTAAAAGTTTAACTGTGGGTGACGTAAAAGTTTACTTCAACTGACTGAGGCTGAAGGAAAAGTTAAAATTTAGCTATAAGTGATGGCGAGCTGTATCAATTTTTTTAAAATGTGTATGTAATAGTAAAATTTTGTGCAAATTTTGTTTGAAACTAGGCATTTGTGTGTTTTTCCAGTATTTGTCTCAGTTTTCTACAAGTTCGTCCAGTTTACATATAGTTTCCCTTTCTTTGCAATCACTTGAATTTATGGACCGCAAGAGCTGTAGTTTGTGTAGCAGTGCAAAAAATTATATATCTGCTGTTTCTACACGAGGTGGGATATAAAGGTGGGATATAAAGCCCTCAGGTGCGGTGCTCATCTCCGTTACAGAGCCCTGGAACGTCAGGGGCGCCACATCTACAATGGGTCAGACTGAAGCGGGGGGGGGGAGAAATTATTTTCGATTCCAATTCGCTTCCTACCCCATCTTTTAATAAAAATATGAAACCCCCATCGTCAGCCATGCCCCCAATCTGATCTCTAGCCCCCAAAATAGCTGTCGCCCCTTTTAATAAAAATCTGAAGTGAAATTATTGGTGTTAAAACCCTTAGGGGTCGAATAAGTCGGAAAAACGGCATTTTTTCGACTAATGATCCGGAGTCCCCCTATATGGGTTATATTAGACCCCCCTATATTAGACATCATCGGTTATTGTAAGGAACATTTGTATAATGCTAGCTTCTATTGTTAAACCGATGATTTTTCTGAGCATTAAACAAATTCTTCTTCTTCTTCTATATCCCCCAAACCTAGGGGGGGGGGGTCAAAATTGAACTCTCTTTCGAATAGGCTTATGCTCAACGACAGGCCGACCGAGTTTTGCGTGCAAAACTAGCCGATTTGCGCGCACAGGGTGATAATGTTGTTATTCATAAAGGTAGGATTGTGCCTCGGTCCAACTCGTCAAACTAACCACGTCTGATCATTTTGATTTAACGAAACCAACTCTAGTTGAAGCCCAACTTAGGCTTTACTATTTCAATTCACAATGTCTAACTAATAAGTTTGACGAACTGACCGCTGAACTGTCAATGAATTCTTATGATATAGTATGCATAACTGAGTCCTGGTTATCTTCGGACTATAACGATAGTTTATTTCCATATCAATTATATAATGTCTTCAGATGTGATAGATTGAATGGCACTCATGGGGGGGTTTGTATTTTAATCCATGAAAAATATAATGCACAAGAAGTCATGTCCATATCTTTTGATTCTACTGTCGAACTCCTCTTTGTAAATTTAATTTTTAAAACTACGAAACTACGCATAGGAGTGGTTTATATGTAGATCTCCAAATTCGAATACAGAAACATCCAAAAAACTTTTCAATTTAATTTATCAAAATTGCGATACTAACTGTGATGTTATATTATGTGGAGATTTCAATTTTCCTTCTATTGACTGGAAAAACAATGTAAATTATGGGTCTAACTTAGCTTCCGAATTCACACAGTATATTAGCTCATGTGGTCTTGAAAACTTAGTAAGTGAGCCTACACGAGGAAAAAATTTTCTCGACCTTTTGTTTTGTAGTGATGTAAATTTGGGTAATGTAACTGTTCAAGAACCTTTTTCCTCAAGTGATCACCTCTCAATTTTGTATAATTTTAGTTTCGTTGACAGGACAGAAATCAGTCTCCACAAGGACAATGGCTACAACTTCAGAGCTGCAGACTGGGTCGGTATGTCAGGTTTCCTAGATACGATAGACTGGGATACGTTATTCGTTGACAAACTTGATATCAATCATTTATGGGAAACTTTTCATGATATACTTCTTTATGTAATAGACCTCTTTGTTCCAAAAAATCGGCCAAAAACGTCAAAAAATTTTCCACGCGTTTTACGCAGTCTTAGACTACGAAAACAAAAATTATGGAAAAAAAGCCAAGTTGACGGGAAACGAACAAGATCGAAATGCGTTCAATTTATGTTCAACAGAGTTTCGTAAACAAACCCGTCACCAAAAACATATTGAAGAACAAAAAATTTTAAACTCACCTAATTTACGAAAATTTTATAGCTATATTCGTTCCAAAACTACATCTAAATCGCGCATACCACCCTTAGTAAGCTCCGGTCAACTTGCTATTGAGCCCGAAGTTAAAGCAAATTTGTTTAACTCATACTTTGCTTCTGTTTTTACAAAAGATAACGGAATCACCCCTTCATTTACTAATAGAACCTCAAAATCAATCCCAACTATAGAAATCACTGAAGAATTGGTCCAAAAATATTTACGAAAATCACCTGCTAAATTGTCAACCGGACCAGACTCCCTCCCACCATTACTTTTCAAAAACCTTGCTGGTCCACTTTCTTCCCCGCTTTTTAAAATTTTTAGCTTCTCTTTAGATACAGGAAAAATACCAGATATGTGGAAGAAAGCTTTTGTGGTTCCCATTTTTAAACGCAAAGGATCGCCCGCAGATGTCTCCAACTACCGACCAATTAGCTTAACGTCAGCCTGTTCTAAAATTCTAGAACGCATTATTCGAGATCATATTGAAGCTTTTCTTTTTTTTGAAAAATTAATAGATAGCCGTCAACATGGGTTCCTAAAACGTAAGTCAACTACCACAAATTTGTTATGTACTTATCACCGTTGGATTCAAAATGTCGAAGCAGGCTATAACACACATGTTGTTTTTCTTGATTTCGCTAAAGCTTTTGATACTGTTTCTCATGCCAAATTATTATTAAAGTTACAGCGCTATGGTATCGACGGTAACTTGTTGCTTTGGATTAAAAGTTTTCTAAGTAATAGAAGTCAAGCAGTTAGTTTGGAAAGTCACCTATCGAAAAATATTCAGGTCCAGAGTGGAGTTCCCCAGGGTACAGTTTTGGGGCCTCTCCTTTTTCAAATTTTTATAAATGACATCACGGAAAGTATAAAGTTTTCAGACATTGCAATATATGCTGATGACACAAAAATATTCATCCGTACCAAAGAGCCTTTCTCTGTTGAGCTAGCTCAAGATTTACAGAGGGTCTATGACTGGTCTTGTACATGGCAGCTGAATCTGTCTGTACCTAAGTGTCAGGTTTTTGGTTTTGGAACAGTCTTAGACCCAGAAACAACTGCGTACATGCTTGGTAGTCAAAAACTAGAAATAAGTTCTGGTCTCCAAGACCTGGGTATACTTGTGTCATCAAGTATGAAATTTTCCGAGCACTGCGCAAAAATTGCCAAAAAGGCCCACGGTATATCCTCTAATATTTTCCGCAGTTTTTCATCAAGACAACCCGATTTTCTTTTAAAAATGTACACAACTTTTGTGCGCCCAATTCTCGAGCATAATTCAGTTATTTGGTCACCACATTTGATCCAAGACAAAACGATTTTAGAAAATGTGCAACGGAAATTTACCAAACGTATCCCCGGTTTAGGAAACCTTTGTTACGATAAAAGACTTGAACAGCTGAAATTGCAGCCATTAGAAACGCGTAGAATCATAACTGATTTATGTACTTTATATAAAATCATGCATGGTCACTTTGATATAGATTTCTCAAGTCTTTTCAGATTTGCGAATGATCAAGGTCTCAGAGGTCACCCCCTCAAGCTATACCTGGATAAATATAGACTGAATACATCAAAGGCTTTTTTTACACATCGTGTTATTCAAAAATGGAACGACCTACCTGATTATGTGATTACAGCAACATCTTTTGAGTCATTTAAAAAGTCCTTGCATAGCCATATCACACCCACGGGCATAGGTATTAAATGACCAGACCAATGGTCTCCATATGCCCCTTTTCTAGTCCGTACGGTATGTATTGACCTACTTTTGTTTTGTCTCGTATTTGTTTTTTTTCTCTTTATTCTGTGTTTCCTTTTATGTTATTCTGCTAACAACTAAATAAAGGCCTGACCCGGAGGCCGGGGGCCCCTCCGGGGTACCCGGTACCCCCGCTGGCATATAACGTGTTACTAACCGATAGGAACGTCGGCCTTTGCTTATTTTGTTTATTTTGTTTATCTTGCCTTGTTCGCAGATGCACATATTATTGTACGGCCGACGGCTTTAGAAATAAAAACATCTGTCTCTGTCTGTCATAGGCTAGGTTAGAAGTTTGTAGGATGCAAGCTTTAGCTGGAAATCAAACTTTGTCAAAAAATTAAACTTTACATGAAATTTTTTGCGCAAAACTGGATTTAGGCAAAAATACTGAATCAAATTAAAACCTGTCGCTACCATTGGAAGAGCAACTTCTAAGCTACTAAATGCTGAAAAAATTTTGTAAATCGGTTCAGGCTTTGAAAAGTTACAAAACTTTTTCTGAAGCTACCCGAGCCAGGCTGATTGAAGCGTTACAGCGCAGGTAAGGTACAGTGCAAAGTTCGATCCATAGCTGGGAATTTTTTTAAAATATGGAGCTGATAGGTGTACTTTAGTGCAGCAAATTTATTTTTGATGCTTATTAGCAGGTTTTCCCATAAAATTAGGCCTCAGGCTTAGGATTAGGCTTAGTGCTTAGGCTTAGTGCTTAGTGCTTAGGTTATGCTTAGGCTTAGTGCTTAGGCTGAGGCTTAGTGCTTAGGTTAGGCTTAGGCTTAGTGCTTAGGCTGAGGCTTAGTGCTTAGGCTCAGGCTTAGTAGGTGGGTCAGAAAAGGCTTAGTCTTAGTTGTTTGCATCAAATCAAAGGACACTTGCTACTGTGGAATCATAAATAAAGCTGCACTTTTAAACCGAAACTGACTGTCAGTCCCAGCTTGCTGCTGAGCATCAGTGACGTTTGTAAATCGTATTTATGGTATTCGCTTTCAGTTAAAATCGCTACTTATGCCTAATGATGCTTAATTTTATATGAAAATGTAATTAATTTATTGTATATGCGAAAAGAATGTAAAAATTTTGATATGCAAGCTCAATTTTATCTACATGTATCTGTATCTGTATCTGTATGTATATTTCGCCTCTTTTCAGTTGGCAAAATTACTATTTTTAGTATAAATGAGCTAAATATGTTGCTAAGGGGCTGTTCACAAATTAGATTATCTGAATCAAATTAATTAGATCAAGTAATTTGTGAACGCAGATTAAGGATTAAAGAGTAAATATATTAACCTTAATCTGCACGCTGTTCACAAATTCATTGCTGATTAAGGCCTTAATCTAGACTGCGTTCACAAATTCAAGCTGATGTACGTGTATTATCATAGCTACTTAATGAAATTAATCTAATCAGACGTCCTGTTCACAAATTCAAACCAAGATTATAGTTGATCTTGATCTGAAAAGAATTTGTGAACGCAGATTAGCGATTAGTTAATTAAATTAATTAAATTGATCTAGTCTGTGTTCACAAATTCAACTGCCGATTATCACGCTGATTATTTAGATCAAGCGTTATGTGTTAATTATAGGACAAGATAATCTCCGATTTCACACGGAGTTTAAGTGAATTAAGTGGTAGATTGCGTATACTTTTTACCTCATAACTTTCCACAAGCTTAATCGATTTGAACAAATTATACATCATTTTAAAGCCCAAATGTTTGGCTTCCAAGCTGTGTTAAAATAATTTATACAACATGGATTTAAGGTGGTAGTGTCACCAAAGCAGTTTTGCTCATAGGCTGCAAAATGAGAACTTTTTGCTTTGAAATTGTACATTCACTGAGAAACTAGTGAAATGCCATATGGTGTCAAATAAATATATATGTACTGCCAGACACTGGACTACCAATATCTACCAATATTTTTGGGTCCGTGAAGCTGGTGAAGAAATTACTGGCACAAACTCTGATTTTTACGGCACAAATTTACTCACATTTGTGCTAAATTTGTTCCGCAAAAATCGTAATTTGTGCCTTTACTGGAACGGAGAACGAGGGGGGGCCATTTTCGTGGTGTTGACTTCACAACACGAGGTGCCAACTTCACAACTTTTTTTGTCATCTCTGAAAAGTCAATGAAACTTAGAGTTCTTTCGTTTTATGTGACCAAAGTTTATCAGTGTAATTTGTGCCGCAGTTTTAAAGATGAAACACAAAATGTGGAAGCGAAAATTTGCGTTTAAAATTAAAAGTTTTGCCTTGTTGCCTGGCTTCAATCCGCTAAATAATTATAAAAAGAAAAATCCGCGAAATCATAAGTGATTCTTTTCATAATATACACTTTCTACTGGCGGAATTGGGTTAAATATAAATCAGGGGTGACTAGTGGATCTTTTACGTTTTGGTCCAAAAGAATCTTTTCTATTTCTTAGAATTTCAGAATTGTTTACGCTTTCCAAGAAGTAAAGCGTTGACGAACTTTTTGTATTCTGCATTTTTTCTAAAATGCGTAGCTTAGCTTTACTGATCTAAACAACTTTAAATTGAGCTAAACGATAGTAGAAAATTCTGCATAAGTCTCAAGAAATACAGAAAACAAAAAAGTCGTACTCGCGTGAAAAATAAACTGCAATTTAGCGGACTGAAGCCAGGCACCAAGGCAAATCTTTTAATTTTAAACACAAATTTTCGCTTCCAGATTTTGTGTTTCATCTCCAAAACTGTGGCACAAATTACACTGATAAATTTTGGTCATATAAAACGAAAGAACTCCAAGTTTAATTGACGTTTCAGAGATGACAAAAAAAGTTGTGAAGTTGGCACCTCGTGTTGTGAAGTCAACACCAGGAAAATGGCCCCCCCTCGTTCTCCGTTCCAGTAAAGGCACAAGTTCAAATTTTTGCGGAACAAATTTAGCACAAATGTGAGTAAATTTGTGCCGTAAAAATGAGAGTTTGTGCTACTACTTTCTTCGTCAGCTTCACGGACCCATATTTTTAACCAATCACCATTTGTGAGCCAGACATCACACAATAGAGACATGAAAGTTCAAAAAATCAAGCCAGATATCAGATTGGCCAGCTTGTGAAGTACATGTCATGGTTTGACGCTCAATTTTTTGCCACAAATAAGAAAAATGAAAAATGAAGGTTCGTTTTTCTTTTGATTTCAAAATAAGTGTCTAAATTTTTTACAATTTATCATTAATGCTAAAAGTACTTCACAGTTTACGCACAATTTCACAATTCAAACAGGCATTACTCCACAACCACTCAAGCAATTTGCACTAAATTTTGTGTGCATAAACTAGAGCATATGTGCTTTTACTTTCTGTAAAGAGTCTAAACAAAAAGTTTTTTAATTGTGACGAAATTATCTAATGTGAATAGGTTTTCAAAACGTCATTTTTCCGACTTTGCGACTTCACTGCTAACTGTATGCTGCATTAATTTTTCTGAACCTTGGCAAAATTATTTGCCTTGAAACATATTTTTAGAATATATAAAGAACAATGACATATCTTTCACTGAAAAAGTTTTATAGTCGCGCAAAATCGACTGCTTTCGCGACACTACCCCCTTAAGTGGGCTACTCAGGTCAAAAATCAAAGTTCGCCGATTTTGCCTATTTTCACTTTTCATGTTACTTACTTTTATCTTTGACTTTCACATGTTACTTCCCCAAAAGACCTCTACATCATAGAATAACAATTAAGCTTGAAGGTTAACTTTTGGTTCAGTGCTTTTGTCAGTGTATTTACATTAGCAAAAGCGTCCAAAAAATGCTGTCACTTGGACACACCTGTAACCTAGGCCTAGCTCAGTCCACGTTACAAGCACGTACCCGATGCATTTTGTGTAACCGTGTCCAGCCCTACTTCGCGATTTAGACAAGGGTGCGCCGGCGCAACGGCCTGACTAAGTGATAAACATACATTGAAGTGGGGGGTTTGGGGGGGGGGTTTCACCCCCTTCCCCCGGACGGCAAGTTCCCCTCCCCAGACCCCAGACAGGTGCTTCACACCCCCCAGAATGTTTTAGAATTGGCTCAGGACGGCAAAATCGGTGGCTCAGAGGACAAATATGGTGGCTCACAAAGCGAAAATGAGCCGGAAAAGTTTCTCCGCACCCCCCCCCCCCCGGAATTCGCTAGCTGCCCACGTATAGCGATAAATATCGTTCATGCGTCTGTGTGCAGTGTAAGTACATGTGTACTTCTAGAATACATGTAAAAGTCGCTGCTCATACGCTGCGGCAGCTCGAGACTACCCGGAACCGGGCACGTAGTTCGGCCGACTTCGAGAAAATTTATGTATCCTTTTTATGCCCAGAGGATCATGTGAGATACCACAGATAAACTACCAAATCTGGGGCTATGCAACTTGACTAGTCTATTCTGGTGACGGGATGTTTGAAATGTTTTTATGGGCAATTGTAAGTATTCGTATTTGGAGGTAATTTCTAGTCCTACTGCCATGCAGTGAAACCCATGCTTAATTAAGCAATGTGCAAATTTGACTTTTTTTCATCGCAAAAGTACATAGTATTTTTTTAGGGCCACATTATGAAATGTGAATGCAATTCCGGAAGTCTGCTTTTTGTCCATCAGATATATACAGCAAACAATGTATATTATTTCTAGCATTCAACTACGGCAGGCACAAAGTTGCTGTGTTGATACTCTAGGGTGAGGTACGTTTTACAGTTTCTCACCTTTGAGCGCTTAGGTATGACTCAAAAACGGTGCGTCCTAGACCCTGATTATAATGTATTGTTCACCGTTTTTGTTTCGCGAGCTCTCTACGACGCACGAAGCTAGAACAATGGCCTAAAAACTAGACGGTTTCAGAATGTCTATTTTTTCAGTTTTTTTCATGAATTTTCAATTTAACAATTTTAAATTGCTTTGCGGATCAAGTAACTGTAGTTTTTAAAGTCAAATAAAAGTGTAAAATGCAAAAAAAGCAGTGCAAAGCAGTTAAGGTGGTACTTCGAGGTTTTTCGTTTTGTTTTCGAGGTTTTTGTGATTTATATGTAAAGTTTGCGCCCACAAAACTCAAGTTACAAATCAGGCCTGAGCCCAAATTTTTGGCACAGTACTCTTCACACTTTTTCGAAATTGCACCTGTGGCCATTTTTAGAGGGCTTTAATTGGAAGAAAATATGTTACATTTTCGGTGCGTTTGCTTTAAGCTATTTTCTCAATAAATTGACTAGTTATCAAAAAAATGGGGGAGATGCCTGGGGATTTTAAACTTGTCAAAAACCTTGCCAACTTTCAGACCAAACAGGTATATAATCGTATGATTCAGAGCTGTGGCGCAAACTTAAAATGTAAAAAATCCTATTATTTTGAAAAGGATCTTTCTTTAGCCGCTCGTACTGGAAACAAAATAAAAGGCTACGTTTCAATGCAATGTATACATTTAAGCAAGATATTGTTCTACTTAATGCAAAAGACCGTTTTTGATTTGAATTTGTAAATGCTGAGCTATAACTTTACAAAAAACACCTAAAAACGCAATTACACCCTTAAGGGGGCGCTCTGAGTAACTTCCAATAATTCAAATTGCTATATTTTTTTGTTTCTTGCTGATACGAACTTTTTTGCTTAAGTTTAATCAAGATGAACACCAGGCAAGCATTTTTGCAAAGTTTTATGAGTCTCGGAACATTTTAGCAAATTTTATGACTGCATCAAAATTGAAATTTTGAAAAATTTGACTAATTTTTGAAATGACGTAGCTCAATGGTGCCTCAACCAAATTTAACAATCTATAGCTTAAATTAAAGACAATTATCTTGCCAAGGTGCCATTTTTGTCGAATTTTCGTTACCGGCGACAAATTTTTAGTTATTTTAATTTCTATCAAAAGTGACGTTTTAAAAAGCCTATCATATTGAGCCAAATCATAATAATTACAATTCAAGAAGTTCGGCACCTCCATATACGTCTGCTTTAACAGTCTGCAAAGTTTCAAGCGGATCGGTTTTCGCAGCTGATAGTAATCTTAAAAAAATGTACGCTATAGCCCATTTTCAGAAACCTGAAGTTTGCCTACACATACGTATTTTCCAAAAAATAGAGCTAATTTTTCTGTACTAAAATCCGTTGAGAAAAATTTCAGAAGCCAAAAAGTAGCTAACGAAAAATTAGTTTGAAAAATAGTGCATTTTTGTCAATATTGGTCAACGTATTTTGGAAATTTTTTTAGAAAGGTTTGCCTACACAAACGACTTTTTGAAAAGTTGCAACTAGCAATTAGCTACAAAAAACTGTTTCAAAAAGTACAAAAAGCCATATAGAATTTTTTGGTATATCGATTTGAAGATTTTTTCCATTGAAAAATAGGTTAAAATTTCAAGTTGAATCAAATTGGACGTTATATACATCAAATGAAAGCTAATTTAATTTGCAACAACTTTTCTTCTTGAGTTTATTAACAAAAACTTACGTGAAAAAGTTTATCGCCCAAAGTCGGTTATTCAGAGCGCCACCTTAAGGGGGTAGTGTCGCGAAAGCAGTTTTGCTCATAGGTTGCAAAAAGAGATCTTTTTGCTTTGAACTTGTACGTTCACTGAGAAACTAGTCCAATGCTATATTGTGTTAAATAAGTACTGCCAGACAGTAGACTACCAATATCTACCAATATCTTGAACCAATCACCGATTGTAAGCCAGACATCACACAATAAGGACATGAAAATTCAAAAAAATCAGCCAGATATCAGATTGGCCAGCTTGTGAAGCACACATAACGTGTCGACGCACAGATTTTTGCCACAAATAAAAAAAAAGAAAAATGAAGGTTCGATTTTCTTTCGATTTTAAAATAAGCGTCTAAATTTTTCACAATTTATCATTATTGCTGTGAGTACTTCACTGTTTACGCACAGTTTCACAGTTCAAACAGGTATTACTCCGCAACCACTCAAGCACTTTGCACTAAATTTTGTGTGCATAAACTACAACATATGTCCTTTTAGCCTATGTAAACAAACTAAACAAATAAATTGATAATTGTGACGAAAAAATCGAATGTGAATAGGTTTTTAAAACGTCATTTTTCCGACTTTGCGACCTCACTGCAGACAGTATACTACATCAATTTTGATGAAACTTGTCGAAAATACTTGCCTTAACATGTATTTTCAAAATATATAAAGAACGTTGTCTTATCTTTTTCTAAACGTGTTTTACAGTTACGCAAAATTGACTGCTTTCGCGACACTACCCCCTTAACAGCAGGCATTTGGATCAATTCAAACAACCAATCATAACGTGCTATCATTTTGAGCGCAATACATATGCGCGTAAATTATATGCCCAGCTGTGCAGGTATATATGGCATATGCAGCGTAAATGCTGCAGAATTAATTTCATTAACTTGATCTAATGAAATTAATTCAGATAATCTTAATTCAAATAATCTTTGAATTTGTGAACGCAGACTAAATCACGCTAATGCAGGTAATTTAGGCTAATTAATTTAATTCAGATAATCTAATTTGTGAACAGCCCCTAAGAGAGCTGTATTAAATATATTATTATGTGTTATTTTATGACAATCAAACTTCAGGCTGATATTACGACTGAATTGGTCATAATTTTCGACGATTAGCCCTAATATGTCGAAAAACTATAATTTTTGACAAAAATTGAATTTTTTCGTATAGGTATAAATCAACGTTTTTTCGCTTGGAAAGTGCTAAAAATGAACTCAGCGTATGCGAAAACCTATAAAAACGTGTTTTCACGGTGAAAAAATGTCAGTTTGAATTTCTCCCCCCCCCGCCTCAG
This sequence comes from Trissonchulus sp. WLG1_4, assembly GCA_030248245.1. NCBI lineage: Eukaryota > Metazoa > Nematoda > Enoplea > Enoplida > Ironidae > Trissonchulus > Trissonchulus sp. WLG1_4. The sequence goes on along the minus strand of JASANF010020218.1, from coordinate 19,198 downwards.
TTGAGCCTCTACAATGACTATATATGTACATCCAAGGGCGTACCCAGGGGGGGGGGGGGAATGGGGGGAATTCTCCCCCCCCCCCGAAATTTTTCCCCAGCGATTTTTTACACAAGGGTCCCGCCCTTTGGTTTTTATGGTCCGGCCGGAAAAATTTTCTGATACGTCTCCAATGGACTAAATTTGGCCTTAAAATCAAAAATTTTCCGAAATTTGTTTCTGGGGGCTGCCGCCCCCAGACTCCTGCGACTATGTGGCTTACTATTCCTCGTTATTGTCTTTCATCAAAGCCTATGCATGTATACACAACTACATTATGCTGCATGTGCATGTCTACACGAGTATATTATGCTATATTTACTTGTGGAATACACCGTCTGATATGACACTCCCATATTTTGTTTTAAATTTTGTCGGAAAAATTTCTGATACGTCTCCAGTTGACCAAATTGGGTCTAAAAATTGAAAAAATCGCCATTTTTTTCTGGAGGCTGCCGTCCCCAGACCCCTGCAACCTTGTGTCCTTTGGTTTTTATGGTCTGGCCGGAAAAACTTTCTGATACGCCTCCAATTGACAGAATTTGGCCAAGAAATCAAAAATTTTCCCTATTTTTTTGTGGGGGCTGCCGCCCCCAGACCCCTGCAGCCTTGTGGTTTAGTAATCTTGCGTTTGTAAGGCGTTTTACGAGTGTTAAAATTGCTAAAAAATGCATTTTAACCTATTACAAAAAATCGAAAATTCATTCCCCCCCGAAATTTTTTTCTGGGTACGCCACCGTATACATCCATGGAGGGGGGGCAACCCATACCCATCTGAAATGGGGGGCTCCGGACCAAATAAGGGGCGCTCCTCCTTCTTACTAAAAGTAAGCCAGGGCCCCAAATCGCTGAGGGGGGAGGCAAAACCGCTGAGGCAGGACCATGGCCCCCGGCCCCGCCTGGCTACGCCACTGGTTTTTTCATTAGCCCACCCAATCGCTGGTGCACTGCATAGTCCTTCAAGCGAGATTTATTTATAAAGCATTTACGGGGATTAGTAGCGTAGCCAGGATCAAGTTGAGGGTGCGGCCAACGTGCCTGTTTGTCCGAAACTTTTCCGAAGTTTTTCTGCCGGGGGTGGGCGGGGTGCTACATTTTTATCCGAGGGGGGGGCAAATCGCTGAGGGGGGGGGGGGGCAAAACCGCTGAGGAGAAGGGTATGGGCCTGCCCCCCACCCCCCCCCCATGGCTACGCCGCTGATATACACGCATGCATTTGCTGTCGCAAAAGGCAGAAAGAAGGAAAAGCGAGTTACAGAGTTGCTGCTTTCAGGGGCCTGGGGGTGACCACCTTCAGTAAAAAATTACAGAAAATTTTGATTTTCAGGCCAAATTTGGTCAATTGTGGACGTATATTGGGAAATTTTTATACACATTTTTAAAAATTGGTAAAAAAAGCTCACCCTCACCCATTGCTAAATTTAAACTTTTCCTTCAGCCTCAGTTGAAGTAAACATTTACCTACCCCACAGTTGCAATTTTAACCGTAACCACAGTAAACTTTAACTTTAACCTTACCCACAGTTAAACTTTAACCTTACCCACAGTTAAACTTTAACTTGAACCTTACCCACAGTTAAACTTTAACTTTAACCTTACCCACAGTTTAACTTTAACTTTACCCTTACCCACAGGTAAAGTTAAACTTTAACCTTACCCACAGTTAAACTTTAACCTTACCCACAGGTAAAGTTAAACTTTAACCTTACCCACAGGTGAAGTAAAACTTTAACTTAACCCACAGTTAAACTTTAACCTTACCCACAGGTAAAGTTAAACTTTAACCTTACCCACAGGTAAAGTTAAATTTTAACCTTACCCGCAGTTTAACTTTTAACTTTAACCTTACCCACAGGTAAAGTTAAACTTTAACTTTACCCACAGTTAAACTTTAACCTTATCCACAGGTAAAGTTAAACTTTAACCTTATCCGCAGTTAAAGTTTAACTTTACCCTTAGGTAAAATTTTGAGAATACGATTTTACCTTCACCTTACCTGTGGGTAAAGTTAGCCTAACTTTACCTGCAGGTAATTTTGAGAATACGGCCCCTGTTTTTAATGCTTTTAAATCTGAAAAAAATGCATATTTGGGCAGAAGTCATTTCTGCCAAAAAGGGTCGATTTTTGAAGATTTATTGTGAGTCACATGGGTGTCGGAGAAACGGTTTTTTTAGGCCATACTGCAGCCTAAGAGTTGTAGAACACGATTAAATGGAGTTTATACTCACTGCTAATAGAACAACCGAAAAAAGTGTGAAACTTGCAGAAGAGGTCTGTGGTTAGTCGGTTGACAGTTGACAGTTGCCACATCGATATGTTCCCATATGCATAAGCGGTCTGTGGTTAGTCGGTTGACAGTTGACAGTTGCCACATCGATATGTGCGCAAATGCATAGGCGGTCTATGGGTAGTCAGTTGACAGTTGACAGTTGCCATATGGATATGTATCCATATGCAGAAGAGGTCTTTGGTTAGTCGGTTGACCGTTGACAGTTGCCACATCGATATGATTCCGGTGCACCAGCTATCAAGCAGAACTCTTCGCAATCAGGGGCGCCTTAGAACACATCAGTAACCAAGACTGGGACTTGAGCCAAGTGTAAATCTGTACGGACTCGCAAGCAGCTGTTACCCGTCTTGAGGAAGGGGCGGCACTACAGGACCAGCACCCGTATTCATAAAAGTGCAAGCTCGATTTTTGATCCGAGCTTTGAGCAAGCCTGGCTTAAAATCCCGGCTTTTCGTATTCATAAAACCAAGCTCGGCTTTTTATCCAGGCTTTTTGGCATTCATAAAAGCTGGGATAAAAAGCCGAGCTTATGGTATTCATAAAAATAAAGCTCGGATTATAATCCCGGCTTCCACGTATATTTTATTGATTTTTTCATTATGAATAAAAAGCTCGGATAAAAAGCCAGGCTTGAACAAGCCTGGATTAAACAAAAAGCACTAATAAAAATCCGGGCTTGTGCAAAAGCCTAGCTTTTTATCCCGGCTTTTTCAAGCCAGACTTACGGATAAAAAGCCGAGCTTTTTATCTCGACTTTTATGAATACCGGCCCAGGGAATCACAGACGAGATCTGGCTGTTCATGAAATCAATGGACGAAAACGGTTTTTCGGTCTACAGTGCAGAGCCAGTTTCGAAATGCCACCATCCATCACCCATACTCTGTCCGAATCGGCCAGGGCAACGTCACACTCGGGAACAAGGTAGGGCTCACGAGACTTGAAGCCGTAACTTTGGCCCGACTCTGGACAGGGCACACCAGGGCAATTCAGATCTACAGGGCCAGAATTGGCTTGGACCAAAGCTTGGCTTGGACCTGCCCTGACTGCCAACAACAAGATGAAGACATCAACCACTTTTTCGCCTGCCCTGCCAAAGGACGGGCTCTATTCGAGGTCTTCGGCAAGCATTCACTGCAGGCCGGGAACGCGCTTGGCCACCCAACGCCACAATCAAATTGCTGCATCGGCTCGACTGAGCCTCCTCTGATATGGCCCCGGCCGCTCACCACAACCAACAAAAACAACAACAACATAGGCCCCTCAGACCCTGGAGCATTGGCTGACGACATGCATGCGACGCGGACAAGACTATTGGGGACGCCGTCCCCCGACCTCAGTGACCCGAGGGGTGTGGTCGCGCTGTCGCGGGTCTCTCTCTGATCCGTGGCGCGTGGGACCGTTACAACAACAACTAGTCGAGTGGCTACAACGGGTTGCCGACAGTGGGTAAAGGACCCTCTATTCTAGAAAGAGGACCCTCTATTCTGGGCAGAGGACACTCTATTCTAAGCAAAGGACCCTCTATTCTGGGTAGACGACCTTCCGTTCGTCAAAAGACGACTAGAAACATCAAAATCTCAATTTCGAAAATTTGACCCCTGAGGACCCCCTGGACCCCTTGGGTGGGTACCCTGAGGAGGTCATAGAGGGATCCAGGAAGGTCCTACGCAAAAATGGACCTCGGATTCGTGTTCAGGAGCTCAAACTACCCCCAGAAACATCAAAATCTCAATTTCGAAAATTTGACCCCTGAGGACCCGCTAGACCCCCTAGGGTGGGTACCCTGAGGAGGTCATAGAGGGGTCCAGGAAGGTCCTACGCAAAAATGGACCTCGGATTCGTGTTCAGCAGCTCAAACTACCCCCAGAAACATCAAAATCTCAATTTCGAAAATTTGACCCCTGAGGACCCCCTGGATCCACTAGGGTGGGTACCCTGAGGAGGTCATAGGGGGGTCCAGAAAGGTCCTACGCAAAAATGAACCTCGGATTCGTGTTCAGGAGCTCAAACTACCCCCAGGAACATCAAAATCTCAATTTCGAAAATTTGACCCCTGAGGACCCCCTAGGGTGGGTACCCTGAGGAGGTCATAGGGGGTCCAGGAAGGTTCTACGCAAAAATGGACCTCGGATTCGTGATAAGGACCTCAAACTACCCCCATAAACATCAAAATCTCAATTTCGAAAATTTGACCCCTGAGGATCCCCTCATTTTGAGGGTCACGTGACCCGGCCCCCCGAGGGGTCACGGGATCACCAAGGTGGGGGGCACAATCACTCAAGGGGGGGACCCTTCCACCAAACTTTGGTTTATATCCATAAAGCATTTCACACAAAAAAGTGGCAACATAAGAAGCCAAAGGATTAATAATAATAATAATATATATTAATAATTACATAATATTTACATAATATGAACTATACTAAAAATAATGATAATGACAGATTCTTCATCATACTTCTCAATACTTCTCAAAAATGTAGTACAACCTGTTGTAAGCGTGGCACAAGGCATAATTTTTTGATAAAAAGTGTCTGGGGCTGATTACAGCGGTTTTTGTCCGGGCGCCAAGGTCAAGACTAACGTCAACTTTTAGTAAGGGGGTCATGTGACCCATCAATTGAAAGCGCTTTATCTCACCAATCGAATAATGAAATTCCCAAGTCGCTACGACCCGCATAACAAACGTTATGGGACTTTAAAGGAATTCACCCCATAGAACACTGTTATCATAATTAAATCGTAATTACTACATTACGAAAAGTGTTCTTTTTCTCACATCCTTAAAGGCGCCATAACTGGCCTTTAGGAACTCGGACGGACACAAGAATGGTATCATTGGATTGCTGGCGTGCAGGGCTTTCGAAAGAGGGGTCACATGACCACCTGGCACTTCAGATTACCCCGAAATAAATATCTCAGGGTACGCTCACGTGACAGGGTCATGTGACCCCTCATTATAAAGCGCTCCTTAAATCTAAGAGATTGATGTCAATTTCATGGTTGTCCGTCATTCCTATTGTCTACTATGGGCCTTTTAAAATCCAACCTTTGTGACTATTCAAAATCAGCCCATGTTGGATCAAATCTCTTTACATTTAAATTTGAACCATTTTTACATTTCAATTTGAACCATCTTTTGAATTCAACAAATTTTAACATATTCAGATGCGCTGGACTTTTAGTTGTAAAACTAGTCTAAACTAGACGCACTAAACTTGTAATAATAATATTAATATAATAATATTAATAATAACAATAACAGACATTTCAGATACAAAAGGGTTGCCTTTGCTTCGCAACTGGTCGGCAACCCAACAACAACATATGATTCACTAGGCTGAGCTAACAGCAATCTCTAAGCTGAGCATGGCTGAGCCGGCAGGATTCTTTAGGCTGAGCCGGCAGGATTCTCGGATCAAGTGTAGGGGCCGTATTCTCAAAATTACCTGCAGGTAAAGTTAAGCTAACTTTACCAACAGGTAAAGTGATGGTAAAGTCGTATGCTCAAACAATGCTTAAAGCCAATGTGATAGCTAAGATTACCCTTAAGATTCGGTCCTAAAAAGTGCTTTATCTTGTTTCGCAGCTAAAGTTAATGTATTGTGCAAATTTTTAACCTCAACCGTCGACGTTAACCTTGTTTTCAATTTTCAAGTTTACCTTTACCCACAGAATTAACTTTACCTTCACCTTACCTGTGGGTAAAGTTAGCCTGACTTTACCTGCAGGTAATTTTGAGAATACAGTACAATACAATACCTGCAGTATCAGCGTGGCAAAACAGCAGGCATTAAATATATACACATGCATGCAAGCTAATAATTGTGTATGTAGTGCCTGGCTGCGGGGGGCCACTAAGTAATCCGAGGTTCACGCATGGGGAGCGGAAGGCCCGGTTTTGCTGGCTGTCCCGTGTCGCCCGCCCCAGTCAACTGGACCCTAATTACCGTTTACAAACGGGCGTAATGTCAATCAAATCTTTCCATGCTGTTTCATTTCTGTACAAGCGATGTACAGGGCATAGTCAGAAACTGGGAAGGAGATGACGGCGGAAATCGATCTTGGAGTCGGTGAGTGTAAACTTTTTAATGTTAGTTTTCGTTATTTCTGCAAAGCATATATGGAATAACCACGTTTGGCTAGGCGTGGAAAAAATGCTTTTAGTCTCGTATTAAACGGGTGCTCGATGTAGTGTTACGGATGCAGTAGACGTTTTATATCAAAGAATGAACTCGGAAGTTGCAGTTCCCTAGATTAGTGCATTATTTTTAATGGACATTTTTAGAGTTATATATAGATATCTTTTTACGATGTGTAAGGCTTATCTATGTAGATAAGAATTTTGGATACAGACTTGGATGAATTTTGGAAAGGTTAGGTGGTCGTTTTTGCTCTAATTCATACTTATAGTCTCGACAGTCTGACTACGCCTTGTTAAGGTCTGCGGGCGTGTGTTGAGGGGCCCTTCCAGTGACTGGGGCACCTCCAAGCAAGCCGGTTGGCCTTGGCGTAAGCGATCATTTAGCTCAATGAGGGAGTTCCCAGATATGTATATATTAATTAATATAATATTTAACTTACTTTTCCGAAAACTTACGATACTCGTTTTATTGTGAAAATGCCTGTAACTGACAAAACAAAAGCAAACAAAGCACGGATTATGCAGGAGCCACAATCAATAAACAAGACATGCGTAAGCGTGACTGTGTCAAAGCGAAAAATAAAACTTTAGTGGACGCCAGATGTCAGTCACTGCTGTAGACATTTTCACTGTTGTGTTATGGATATCTCTATACTAGTGAATTCTAAGCAGATAAACGGCAAATTGACAAGGTTAGCTTTGAAAAAGGAAAACAGCGATAACCATGGTTATGCTTATATACACTATCCAGCACAAAAAACGACATACCTAGCTTCTTCAACCTATTAGATATTAAGGTCGTTGTTTTACTTTCGTCACTGAGATTGCGAGGTAGCAAACGATACCAGGACATGCACTGAAAGTATACACACACAAGCAACAGCGACACGTAAAATAACATGGCGATTGGTCAGCAATAAAATAACTTAAGCGTCTCAAGGGGAGGGGCGCAATTAAATAATGGCAAGCGCCAACCTAATGTGTGAAAATTAATTATACGTAATATAACTAAACCAAACTACACTAAATAAACTCACCAGCACCGTCTAAAAAATTAAGCAAGCATGAAATAAACCAGAAGTAAATGCATAGTAAGTGTATGTTAGTGCAAGCTGTGTGCGCCATCAGTTACACTCACGCGGACTACAAATAACAGCGTCGTGCAGCAAGCAAGCAGCAAGCAAAATTAAAAATAAACACGAAAACCCTTTTTATTAAATGCACCATGCAAGGTAATTTATTAATATATTTTAAACAGATTACGAATGAAATAGCTGTTACTGAATCCATGTGGGTGTTTACAGGGGCACCCGGTGAGCAAAATTTTATTGGACTTAACTACGCTTACCTGCTTGAAGGAACGCACTGGCCCCCACATACACATTTTAAAAAACTTGATACAGCTCGCCATCACTTATAGCTAAATTTTAACTTTTTCTTCAGCCTCAGTCAGTTGAAGTAAACTTTTACGTCACCCACAGTTAAACTTTTAACCTTACCCATAGTCAAACCGTAGCATTACCCGCAGTTAACTTTGAATTTTAACCTTACACACAGTTAAATTTTAACTTTAACCTTACCCACAGTTTAACTTTAACCTTACCCACAGTTTAACTTTAACCTTACCCACAGGTAAAGTTAAACTTTAACCTTACCCACAGGTAAAGTTAAACTTTAACCTTACCCACAGTTTAACTTTAACCTTACCGACAGGTAAAGTTAAACTTTAACCTTACCCACAGTTTAACTTTAACCTTACCCACAGGTAAAGTTAAACTTTAACCTTACCCACAGGTAAAGTTAAACTTTAACCTTACCCACAGGTAAAGTTAAACTTTAACCTTACCCACAGGTAAAGTTAAACTTTAACCTTACCCACAGGTAAGGTTAAACTTTAACCTTACCCACAGTTTAACTTTAACTTTACCCCGTATTCCAAGAATTCACTTTTACCCTCTGGTAAACTTTAACTTTACCCTTACCCGCAGAATTAACTTTACCTTCACCTTACCTGTGGGTAAAGTTAGCCTAACTTTACCTGCAGGTAATTTTGAGAATACGGCCCCAGAAAATCCAAAAAATGAAATAGGGGTTCTTGAAACAAAAATGCTTCCCCCAAGGTGCTCTACTCAAAAAAATAGGTCCACTATTCCCCCCCAACTGCATTTAACCCGGATTCTCTAGGCTCAGCCGGCAGGATTCTATAGGCTGAGCTGGCAGGAATCTCTAGGCTGAGCCGGCAGAATTTTCTAGACTGAGTTGGTAAGATTCTCTAGGCTGAGCCGGCTGGATTCTCTAGGCTAAGCTGACAAGATTCTTTAGGCTAAGCTGACAGGATTCTCTAGGCTGAGCTAACAGTATTTTTTCTGAACAATTTTCTTATGGTCCCTAACCTAACCTAAGCCTAAGCCCAAGCCTAAACTAAGCCTGAACCTAAGCCTGAGCCAGATACTAAGCCTAAGCTTAAGCCCCATGCTAAGCCTAAGCCCTAAGCCTAAGCCTAAGCCCCAGCCTACATCGAGGCCCAGTTTAAATTTGGTCAAAAATTGGACGATTTTGGTATTTTTGGCCAATTTTTCGGAAAGAATGGAGTCAATGAGCCAATGTTTCGATCCTAACAAATTGTAAGCATTGTTTCGACTCCATTTAAACACATTTAGAACAGAACGGAGAAAACGCGGGTTTCTGAAAAAAATGCGCTAACGTTCCTCACTGAGGGTTCAGATTTCGGGGGGTCATATTTTAAAAAATCCAAAAAATAAAACAGGGGTTCTTGTAGCAAAAATGCTTGCCCCAAAGTGCCTACTCAAAAAAATAGGTCCACTATTCCCCCCCCAACTGCATTTATTCTCGGATATGTAATATTAAATATTACATGTTATATGTAATATTACAATATTACAAATACAAATATTACAATATTACATGTAATATAAAAATTTTGTCAACTGTCAACTGTCAACCGACTACAGTACTGTGCAAAAAAGTTCCCTGTTCGTCGGCGTACGAAGAGCTTCGTCGTTCGCGAAAAGTGACGAACGGTGGCCGGAAAGTGACGAACAAAAAATTTTTCAAAAAGTACTCCAAAACACATTTTCAATGTGAAAAAGTGAAAAATTGAAAATTTTTTGTTCGTCACTTTCCGGCCACCGTTCGTCACTTTTCACGAACGACGAAGCTCGTCGTACGCCGACGAACAAAGAACTTTATTACGCACAGTACTGTAGGGAAGAAATTTCAACTTTAAACTAAATTTGCCTTGTGCTCAGACTTGGCCGGAGAATTAGACTTAGAAGCTTTTCTGTTGACAAGCGAAAAACCGGCTGCACTTAAAGGACAGTAACTTACTTAATAGTAAATTTTTTCGCAAGATTTTGCTATTTTTAAAGTTTACACACCAAGACAAAGCGTTTGCAGGTATTGCGGAGTTTCTAGCACGTCTGTGGGCTGAAAAATCGACGGTTGAAATTCGGACAAAATTTCAATTTTTCAGACAAAATTTCAACTTTGACTGTCAAATTTCTACAGTACTGTGCAAAAAAAAGTTCCCTGTTCGTCGGCGTACAACGAGCTTCGTCGTTCGCGAAAAGTGACGAACGGTGGCCGGAAAGTGACGAACAAAAAATTTTTCAAAAAGTACTCCAAAACACATTTTCAATGTGAAAAAGTAAAAAATTGAAAATTTTTTGTTCGTCACTTTCCGGCCACCGTTCGTCACTTTTCGCGAGCGACGAAGCTTGTCGTACGCCGACGAACAGGGAACTTTATTACGCACAGTACTGTATATATGTATGTACAATGTACATGTGTAATTTCTGTCAACTGTCAACTGTCAACCGATATCCCACACTCTGCACAGGTTACTGATAATTACTACCTCCGTTACGGAATTTATGCCGCCTAAGCTAATCCTCCTAAGCCTAAGCTAATGGAGACAGCCCGCGACGCCGCCTCTGAGGCGATTGAAGCAGACTCCAATAAACTGAATTTAGTCATGTTGGGGCTCAGCGAGCAAACTGATACGAATGTTGTAATTGCCAATGCATGCCAGAAATTGAAGATCGACCGAGCTGACATTGTCGAACATTTTCGTGACGGTAAGCCAAAGCCTGACGGTTCCCCGCGTATCATTAAACTAAAATTCCAAAATTTCAATAGTCGGCGTGTGTTTCTCACTAGGGTTGTTTCAATTATGGAATTATTTTCAATTTCAATACCATTATCAATTTTTTGCCCAAATATTTTCAGTTTCAATACCATTATCAATTTTTTGCCCAATTATTTTCAATTTCAATACCATTATCAATTTTTTGCCCAAATTTTCAATTTTAATACCATTTCAATTTTTTTCTCGAAATATTTTCAATTCAATTTTAATTTTGCAAACATTTTCAATTTCAATTAATTTTCAATTTTTTTAGCGTTAACTGCTGAGGCTTTTTTAATAAGTAATATTATGATAACTGTTTCTCTATAAACACAAAAATGCGCGAAATTACACGCACCGCGCACGCACTACGGTACTTAATACTCAAAAGTTATACCAACGATCGCCAAATCGCCGATCCAAAATTTCACAGCCGATTCGATCTGGCCATCTAACCTTACTTAATCAGCGATCCGATTCGATCCACATCACTAGTTATTAGTGATTTTTTTAAATTTTAATTTTTAATTTTTGTTTTTATTTTAAATTATGCACCTGACTTGTTTGTAAAGAAGAAAAACAGTTGATTTCGCTGATGCAAAAATTTTTACTCAAAATAGTCTGCATCAGTTTATCTGAGCTGACAAACGAACTTGAGATGGTCCTTTTCTTAACAAAGTTTTCGGAAAATTTTGATTGGATGCACCTGATCCAAAATTTTTCCGGATACGTAAGCGTGACCGAAACATTATTTTTGTCATTGGTTGCCCACAGGGGTGGACGCGGGTCAGAATTTTCGACCCGCGACCCGACCCAACCCGTGGGTCAACACTCGTGGGTAACCCGCGACCCACTTTGACCCACCACTCTATAACCATAACGTAGCCAAGATTTTGAAAAGAGGGGTTGCACCTTGTCCACTTTTTTGTTCACTCACTATTGCGGCTGCGGGGTCTGAGGGCGTCAGCCCCGGAATCGAATTATTTTTACGCTTTTCGGCGGAATGGCTTACATAACAAAATGTAAATTTGATCATTTAAATTAAATTAACTAACTGTTGCGGGGGTTTTGGGTGTTACGAGGAAAAATGGAGGTTTTTTAATTTTCGGACAAATTTGGTCAACTGGAGACGTATCAAAAAAATTTTCCGACAGAAAAAGTACAAACAAACGATGGGTACTTCTTCCTATCAGACAGACAATATAGTACAAGTAAATGCAGCATAATGTACTCTTGTAGACATGCATATACTATTATAGGCCTTGACGAAAGTTATTAACAAGGAATAGTAAGCCACCGGCCACAGAGTTTGCAGAATCTGGTGGCGGCAGCCCCCAGGAAAAAAATTTGAGAATTTTTTAGTTTTTACGCCAAACTTTGTCAATTGGAGACGTATCCGAAAATTTTTTCGGCCGGGCTTTAAAAACCAAAAGGGGACCTTAGTAGTTTTCTCAGTTTTTCACGGGTCGGACCAAAATTTTTCGACCCGCGCAGCCTGCAGTGGGTACCCGCGGGTCGACCCACGGCTCAAATTTTCCGACCCAACCCAACCCAACCCGCAGGTACCCGCGAGTACCCACGACCCGCGTTCACCCCTGGTTGCTTAAACATCAAGCTTCATTTTGATACGTTTTTCATACGTCAATGTGTCACGTGGCCCGAGATCTAGCCAATCAAATTTTCAGTTATTCATAATTGCGACTTGATCATAAATGGCTCTTTGCCCCTAGAATAACAAAAGTTCAAGCTGATAATAAAAAGACGTACGCTCAATTGAAAATAATAATTGAAATCAGACAATTTCAATATCAATTACGTTTCAATCATGGCTGTTCACCGACACATGCTACATGCACAAAAAAGCATACAGACAAGACTTCGTTCCAGCATCAGACATGCTGTGAAGTCAACCAGCCCAGCATAATTGATATTGAAATTAAAAGTACAGTTTCAATTTCCATTTCAATTAAAATATTTTCAATTTCAATACCATTATCAATTTTTGACCAAATTATTTTCAATTTCAATACTATTATAAATTTTTAGGCTAATTATTTTCAATTTCAATATCAATTAATAATTGATATTGAAATTGAAATTGAAAGTGGGTTTCAATCATTAAATGAAATAATTGAAACAACCCTATTTCTCACAGGGTTTCTTGGTATTCGGGATAGTCTTGGCTTTGGCGACAAAATCTGGGTTCGCCCAGATCTCACGTTTCGACAACGTCAGCAAGATCGTGAGCTCCGTTTGGAGTTGAAGCGGCGTCGTGAAGAAGGGGAGCATATAAAAATTTCTCGGAACCAAATTGTCCCAAAATAATCAGTGGCCCTAATCATGGTAGCAAATTTTCGAATTTAGTTTCTTCACCCTCAAAAAATTCATGCCACTGCCTGTATTTTAACGCAAAATCTATCACTAATAAAATTGATGATTTACTGTTTGAGATAAAAAATCGGTCGCAACATTTTGATATTTTACTAATTACAGAAACATGGCTGACCCCTTCGCACGACAATGTTTTGTTTGCTGGTCTTGATGATTACTACATTTACAGAACGGATAGACTGTACCGCCACCATGGCGGATGTGTTATGCTTGTGCGTAATAGCATGAAAGTTTGCTTAATCTCATCTATGCGTTTTCTGGGGTTTATCGAGCTTCTAAGTGTCAACTTGAAAACTAAGTCAGAAGATATTCTGCTTTTTCTTTTATATCGATCGCCGGAGGCGACAGAGCAAGCCGATATAGCCTTATGTGATTTTCTTTTGTCTAAATCTGCATCAGTACCTAACCTTCTGCTTGTTGGAGATTTTAATCTCCCATGCCTGTTTAATGCTTGTACTATGAACCCATTGCATGTGCGCTTTGACCTGCTTTTTTTTGAGATAGGGTTATAACACAAGGTAGTAGAGCCTACGCGGGGTAATAATACTTTAGACCTAGTTCTTTCGTCAGATCCGCACTTAGTCACAAATTTAGTAATTAAAGAACCATTTAGTACTAGTGATCATAATATGATCGAAGTTCAGTTGAATTTAGCTCACGCAGTTATTGAAAATAAGTCACGTCGATTACGTAACTACGACTATAGAGCAGGTGACTACGATGCAATTAATAATTTTTTGCTAACTATTGATTGGGATGCTTTATTTGTTGATAGCACTGTCAACGAAATGTGGGAAATCTTTTCGAACATAGTGGATTATTCTGTATATTCAATCGTGCCACTCCGCAAGGCAACGTCAAAAATCTGTCTGGTCTCAGCAAACAAAAAAAGCATACAAGCTGAAAATTAAGTGTTGGAAAGAATATAGAGCAATCAGAAATGAAAGGAATAAACGGAAATATCAGTGTGCTGCAAAACAAGCCAAAAGTCTATCTGCAACTGATGTTCGTAGGCAAGAGAACAATGTTCTCAAATCATCAAATGTTAAAAAGTTTTACTCCTTCGTCAATTCTAAAGTGGTGTCAAAAAACGTATCCCTTCTCTGAGAATATCTAATGATATTGGCCTTATCACTGAGCCTTCTGCTCAAACAGAACTCTTTCAAAAGCATTTTGTATCAGTTTTCATTAAAGATAATGGTCTTTTACCAAATTTTCAGTCACGCACAAATGAAAAGTTACGTTTTATCGATATTAATCCCACCATAGTCCTAAATAATTTGTGAAAACTCCCCAATAAAGTCTCTTGTGGTCCAGATAATATACCCCCATCTTTTTGGAAAAAGCAGCAATATCGCTCTTCGAGCCGCTGACATGAATTTTCAGGTGCTCACTTGAGACGGGTATACTTCCACACCAGTGGTTACAAGCGAAAGTTATACCTGTGTATAAACGTAAGGGCGATAGTGCAGATGTTCGTAATTATCGCCCCATTAGTCTGACCGTAAAGTTTTATCATGCATCATGTCGTCATGTTTGCGTCATGCAAAGTTTTAGAACGTATAATTAAGGATCAGATGCTGAATTACCTACGTGAGAACAAGCTCATTTGTACTCAACAGCATGGCTTTCTCTCACAAAAATCCATTGTAACAAACGTTTTGAATACATCTAATAAATGGCTTAAAGCCAATTTGAAAGGGAAAACAATACATGCTGTTTTTTATAGATTTCGCTAAAGCTTTTGATACTGTATCTCACCAAAAAGTTATACACAAGCTTCAAAGCTACGGTATTGGCGGTCGACTTATCAAATGGCTGAAAGCCTTTTTAACAGATAGAGTCCAGTACGTAAGCGTAGAAAATTGTAAATCTAGTACTGGTAAGGTAACAAGTGGAGTCCCGCAAGGAACGGTGTTAGGGCCAGTATTATTTCTATTATACGTAAACGACCTTGTTGACTGTGTGCGTTGTGACATATCACTATACGCTGACGACGTTAAAATTTTTGATATGGTCCCAGCATCAGGCATATCTGCAATTCTTCTGCAGGATTTGGACAGCATTCACATCTGGTCTAACACGTGGCAACTATCTGTTGCAAATAAAAAATGTTCGGTTTTCGTGTTCGGCAAGTGTGTGAATGCTCCTATATACTTACTGAGTAATACCCCCTTAGAGGTGGTAAAGGATATAACTGATCTGGGTATCCTATTTTCACATAACTTAAAATTTTCTGCACACTGTCACAAAATTGTGGGGAAAGCATTGCGCATCAGTGCGAACATATTTAGATGCTTTAAAACCAGAGATAAAGACTTTCTTTTACAAATGTTCAACACCTACGTTCGGCCTATAGTGGAATATGGTACCCCTATTTGGTCACCTTACTTGTTGAAGGATATAGATCTGGTTGAAAAGGTCCAACGAAGCTATACAAGACGTATACCTGCCGTACGTAACTTATCATATCCTGCTAGACTTGTTGCACTAGGTATAGATAGTCTAGAACACAGGCGACTAATCGCGGATCTGATGCTAGGGTTTAAGGTTATTCGAAAGGAAATCGATGTTGACTTTGATAGCATATTCCAGTTTAGCCCTGATGCAGGTATCAGATCGCACAATTTGAAACTGAAAGTACCCTACGCCAGTACAGAAATCGCCCGCAGTTTTTTCAGATACAGATTTCCTAAATTATGGAACTCATTACCACAAGACGTAGTCTCATGCATCAATACGGTTTCATTTTGTAATTCTTTGAAAAGTACTGATTTAAAACATTTTTTGAGGGGTCGGGGATTAGGTGACCACTGATATGGTCCTCCCCCTCCCATTTCATTGAGCCTAACTGAAGCATTACGGTATTTCCCTTGTTTGTGTTTTTTTTAATTTGCTGCTTATAACTGTATGTTTTGTTTACTAATTTTTGCTCTGCTACAGTCTATATAAAGGCTGGTAGAGATTACTAACACTATAGGGAACATCGGCTCTTGCTAGCTTTTGTTATATATTGTAGCCAGAATTGTTAGCCGATGGCTTCAATGAATAAACTTCTTCTTCTTCTTCTTCTTCTTCGATTTGAAGAATATCTAAATTTTCTGTAAAACTGTTCAGATAAGTTTCAGATAAAATTCACAGATATGAATTTTTTGTGAAAATGAGCGCTGGGAGGCGGAGCTTATGAAAATACTGTGAATTTTATTTGAAAAATTTAACAGAGATTTTAGATAATATTCAGATATCTGATTTTTATCTGAACAATATTTTGTTTTACAAAAATTTCAGATAAAATTAAGAGGACTGGTTTTCATGTGGGAAAAAACCATATTTTCAACTTTTCGGGTCGTTCTGTGCTCCACATAAATCGGATCCATTAATGCTAGCGGCTGTTATAACGGCCATCTTTCGCCTAACTTTTGCACTAATAAAGTGGATTCTAACTACTCACGTTTTTGAGTAATAAGCCTAGAAACCTCCGGGGGAAAAAACCCTATGCGGGGAAAAAACTTTAATGCGGGGGAAAAAACCCTATCACTTTTTTCGGTTGTTCTATTAGCAGTGAGTATAAACTCAATTTTAATCGTGTTCTACAACTCTTAGGCTGCAGTATGGACTAGAAAAACCGTTTCTCCCACATCCATGTGACTCACAATAAATCTTCAAAAATCAGACCTTTTTTCGGCAGAAATGACTTCTGCCCAAATATGCATTTTTTTCAGTATTTAAAAGCGTTAAAAACAGATTTTTGCGCTTATTGCGTTAGAAACGGTAGACAAACACCGCCTGCGTGTACCATTCTTTGGATTCAAGTGGTAAGCAGTAGCTAACGCCTAAATATTCCAAAAAATTGCAAATTTTGGTGAAACATCACCAAAACAGGTTTCGTAAGGGGTGTCGGGGTATGGCCCAAAGGGCGCAAAAAACAACGTTTTGCTGCCAAATAAACGGTTTTAATGAAGTCTACGTATGTTCTTACCTCAGATAAATTAACTTTTGTAGCAACAATGAGTGACTTTAGCAAAAAATTGTTGCCAAACAAAATAGCGTTTTTTTCCCACAATGGGGTTTTTTCCCCGCACAAACTTTGAACTGTCACAGGTAAACCACAACGTTTTTCACTGTTTTTAAGCTTCAGTAGTATAGAGAAAGGTAATTCTCTTGAAAAGTGCAAACAACGTTGGCCAAAAGTGGTTTTGTCAAAAATTATGACAAGTCAAAAATTTGAAAAATTTTGTCACTTCGAAATTTTCAACATGCAAAATTTTGAAATTTTATAGAAAAATGCTACAGACCGCAAAACTGCACAAAACTTGGTGTGGTAAGTTCGTTTGGGATGCACTTTCCGACTGAATACGCAAAAAGGTCCTATGTCGTAAGGTTCGGCCAGGGAGCACTACTTTTTTTCCCCGCAAAACGTGTAGGTTTTTTTTCCCCGCACCACTATAGGGCGTTTTAAGGTGGCGCTCCAGAAATGTGACTTTTCAAAAAACGGCAGTTTGGGGCCAATTTTAGATACACAATGGCAAGCTGGTGTAAAAGTATGCCTAAATACAAAAAATGAAGTTGATTGATGCAAATTAGCATTAACTGTAGACCAAACATAAATGAAAATTTGGGTTTGCGATTTCTCTTCGCAAGTAAGTAGCTGTTGCACAACTAATAGCTCATTTTGCTCGCCTCAACATGATCGAGCGGTCGCAAAAAGTCATTTTTGATGAATATGATTGATATATCGAAAAACACTAAAATCGCGATTTTTAGAAAACATAAATTTGGCTAAATTTTTTAGATACTATCGATTTGCCAAAAATCAATTTTTGCGACCGCTCGAAAATGACAAGGTGCATTTATGTGCCGAATTTCAACTTTTTTCGTTGAGCCAATTTTTTAAAATCGCAAGCCGAAATTTGCGTTTATCTTCACACGCACTATACTTCTGTCTCATGCAGAAAGTATTGCGTTAGTTCACAAAAAAATTCTCCGCACTCAATAAAACAAAACTTTTATTTTCGCGTTTCAGTAAAACACAACTGCTAGTCTTTTTCAGCCTTTCAAATTCATTGCATACGTGTAAATGCACTCACTTGAGAAGGCATTTCCGTGAAAATCTATTTTTCTTGACGAAATTTGCTCAAAAATGTTTAAAAAAAATTTTATGTGATATGCAAGCAAATTGGGGGAAATTTACTTCTGATCAACTTTTGTTTTCACGATCCGTGTTTATTTTTGCGCGTTTTTGAAATAATGGCCAAAAATTTTGTAAATCGTACAGGCTTTGAAAAGGTGCCGAACTTTTTCTCTGAAGCCACCAGGACCAGGCTGAGCGAAGCGTTACCGGCGCCCGAGCGGTTCGGTATGAAGCCCGGGCTATAGCTGCGAAATTTTTAAAAATATGAAGCTAGTTAGGGTTTTTTAGTTGTGGTAAAGTTATTCCTGATGCTTCTTAGCAGGTTTTTTCTTTAATTTAGGCCTCAGGCTTAGGCTTAGTGCTTAAGCTTAGGCTTAGTGCTTAGGTTTAGGCTTAGCTGAGGCTTAGGCTTAGTGCTTAGGCTGAGGCTTAGGCTCAAGCTTAGTAGGTGGGTCAGCAAAGGTTAGTTTTAGTTGCTTGCATATAGAATAAAAGGACCCTTGTTTTCTGTGAAATTATAATAAAGCTGCACTTTTCAACGTGATGTCAGTGCCAGCTTGGTGCTGAGCATCCGTGAGGTTTTCAGATCGTATTTATGGCATTCGATTTTCATTAGAAATCGCTGGGGGGGGCTAATGATGCATATTTTTCTCGAGAAAATGTAATAAATTTAATGTCTACGCAAAAAGAAACTAAAACTTTTGATATGTAAGCTCAATTTAACTATGCATATTTCGCATCTTTTTTCAGTTGACAAATTTAAGCTTTTTAGTAAAAATGAGCTAAATATGTGTCAAACAAAGCTGTATTAAGTATATTATTATGTGTTTAATTTAAGACAATCCAACTTCAGGCTGACATTACGACTGTATTGGTCATAATTTTTGATGATTAGCCCCAGTATGTCGGAAAACAATGATTTTCGACAAAAATTGAATTTTTTGGGGAAAGAGTCAAAATCAACATTTTTTTCGCTTGGAAAGTGCTAAAAATAAACTCAGCTCATGCGAAAACCTATAAAAACGTATTTTCACAAGTGAAAAAATATCAGTTT
>JASANF010020217.1:0-16157 GCA_030248245.1 Trissonchulus sp. WLG1_4 | reverse complement strand
TTAAACGCTTACATCAAGAGTACATAATAGCGCTTGTTCTTCGGCCTGAGTAGGAGACTAGCATCGACACTCTCCAGCCTGCCTGTGTAGCACCAGGCAGATCCGCTGGTAATTTTCAATATTGCACTGGTAGTTAAACTTCAAGATCTAACAATCGTTGCAACATAATCTCAGTTTATCGCTCTACTAATTCTAACTACTTTATATGTAAGTTCTAAAAAGTGTAAATTGGTTTGGTGTAAGTGTGAATTCAAAGCCTAATTCTGAGAGAATGTTGGGAGATGCAAATTTTTCTGCTAATTCGATATGAAAACGTGCCCTAATAATTACTTCTCATTAGCTTAAAAAACAGAACGGAGAAAAAAATTTTGAGACAAGTAAAATGAAACTTTGAAACTTTATTAAATCTTCTTCATTGTAATAATATCTACTCCACCGCCAATCAGCTCGTATCTCTACAAAATTGTTCTTCATCATTTAAATTGTAATTACTACATAACGAACAGTGTTTATTTTTCAAATTCTTAAAGGCGACACCTGTAGCCCGTTGCAATAGACTCACAAGTTCCACAATTTGAGACTTGTCGGGCCTGTGACCTGAAATCCGTTTCAATCCACGGCGCCACACAGTCACAGAGAGAGGCCGCAAGACCTAAGTGAATTTTGATCTGCCACAACGTAACCCAGAGTGCCTAGGGTTTCAATAAAATTTTTCACTTGTAACTTGTGTCACAATTGCGGCCACCAAGCTCACAAGTGAAATTCAGTCTTGTGACATTGTTTGCACTTTAATGTTTTATGTCACTATTTTTGAAGAGCGGAAAATAATTTTTTTATTTAACTATTTGTGTATAATATGTTTTAATATGTTTTAATATATGTATATTAAGTTTTACTTTTTAATAGAACGTTAAAAAGTTTTGCCTTATATTTAGTAATTGTTTAATATTGTCAAACATTATTAGTTCACATTTAAAATTTTTTTCTTACATCAAAAATTTAAATATCTTACAATATGCTCGAAATTATTTCCAACAAAAGTATATACGTTTGAAAGAAAAATAAACATTTCAATACTCAAATGTCATGACAAATGCAGGGGGACCTGTTTCTGAAAATGCAGGAAGCACATACATTACTCTAGAATCTACGCAGCAGGATCACACAGGATGTAAAGGCGTGCCACCGCCTAATTTGACGAAAATAAGAACAACATAATTATAGAAATTTTGTATATGTGTCTCTGTTAGTTTAAGGACATACATTTTTTTAAAAATGTGAAAAGGTGTATTGGAAATTTGTTGGAAATCTTGAAAAATTATTAGTTTGAGATTTCACAGGTCAAAATATTACACGAATTTAAAAATTTAAAAATATAAGATATACAAAAAATTTGAAACTCCAAGCACGTAAGTCCACCCACATTACAGCTAGTGCGTTGGCGTGTTTGTGCACATGCTGTGCGTATGCGGGGAAAATCTACTTGTGACTTGTGGGTCACAAGTGGCTAGAAAATATTATTGAAACCCAACTCACAGACACTTGTGGCCACAGGCCACAAGTCACAAATTTGTGACTTGTGAGTTTATTGAAACGGGCTACTGGCCTTAATGAACTCGGACGGACACAAGAATAACATCATTGGTTTGCTGGCTTAAAGTACGAATCAATCGCCACTTAGGGACAGGGAAAAGGACACTTCGGAAGTATGAATCAATCTTTTATAAGGACAGGGACAAACCTTAAGGACAGGGACAGTATGAACCGGGCTTAAGGGGGTAATGTCGTTTTCGTGGTTTTTGACATTTCAGTGTAATTTTTGCGCCCACGGAACTCAAGCTAAAAACGGACTACGGCTTCGAAACTTTAACCACATTATCTTTAGGAGCAATATCCCCACCCGTTTTTTTCCTTTTCTAAAAATAGTTTGTAGAGTCGGTGTTAAGGGCTATTGAAAATTTTAGAGTAAAGTCAAATTACGTGATTTTTGCACGAAAATGTCATTTTCTCAAGGTAGAAACGACTTATCAACTATATCAAAAAACGGGTGGGGATATTATGTCAGTGCATAACTGCAAAAAGTTTAGTAGTTGTTGGCTGATCTTGAGTTTCATAACTGTGGCGCAAAAATTAATCAAACAAGCTAAGTTTTCGGCAACAGTATTCAGTAAGTATCAGGCATACACTTTTAAGTACATTGGCCAGAGGCCATCGTAAACCTGTTGGGCCAGCGAAAAGTCTTTCTCAATTTACCTATTTCCCATAAATGCATAACTTCTCCTTTTGCAGACAGTTAAACACTGCAAAATTGAAGTCAAAATCCTTCGGCAATTGGAACTTAAAAGCTGCAGATTAAGTACAGATTGATCACCGAACTTCATTGATTTCTGTCTATTCTTGCGTTGTTCTTATTTCTGTTTTTTTACTAATAAAATGATATTTAGCAAATTTTAGTTTTGCTACAGTTCAATTTGGAAGCAGGCATTAATGTATTGCTCTAATAAAATTGTTTCAAATATAATTATGATTATAACATACACTACTTAAAAATAGCCGTGCAATAACTATTTTCAATAACCTAAATGCACGTTTCACAGCGTGCAATAATAAACGATAACACAAGCCATAGTTTTACTTATCATTTCGCCAAAGAAGTAAACACGCCAAACAACAAACAATTATTAATTACGACTGATACATATTGAAAACAATAGTGCAACCGGACAGGTGCGTGTTGGCAAAAATCGGGGGAATAACCCCAGAAGCAGGAGCTGCATGGTTTGAGATGGTGATTTGCGTTTGCGAAGAAGTGAGAAACCTGTTTAGGTATCACCTAAATCTTTGTATTCCATGAGTTCTGTAAGTGCATAGTTTTCAATTTGGTAAAGAAAGTGAGGGTTTTGACGGCCTAAATACATAACACAACATTTGGGAACGGAGAGAGAAAGCTGCCACTTTTTAGCCCAAGCCAAGAATAACTCAAGTGAATTTTTTAGTAATGCAGGATTAGGATCATTACTAGATCTGAAATGATACATTTTTGCGTCATCTGCATACATTGACAGTTTACATGTCGGATCAATGACTAAATCATTGATAAATATTAAAAACAGCGTGGGTCCTATGGTGGAACCTTGAGGAAATCCACTAATCACGTTACACCACTTAGATTTAGTATCATTGACTCTGACACACTGCCGTCTTCCTTTAACAAACGCACTGACAATATCAATAATATTGCTATTGAGTCCAACAGCATTCAATTTACACACCAGCTCGGAATAAACAACATAATTGAATGCTTTTTTAAAATCAGTATATATAATATCAACAGAACTACCCTGATCTACACAGTCGCACCAGTCAGCATAGCATGACAGTAAGTTTGTTACGGTTGATTTTTTACTAAGAAAACCATGTTGATGTTGATGGGTGGACCATAGGTCATTGGAGTAGCAATGATTTTTCAGAAACGAGTTCAAAATAAAATCAGCAGGTCTAGATGCGGCAGATGTAATACTAATGTCCCGATAGTTATCTGGTTGACACTTAGAACCTTTATTTTAAAAAATAAGAGTAATAAATGAATCTTTCCAATCTTAGGGAAATAGTTTTACCCGAAAAGAAAAATCTGTTATAAAAAATACAGGAAATGCAGTTCTGCAGCAAACGTTTTGTAGAACATGTATGGAATAACTTCAGGACCCGAAATCATACACATTTTTAAGTTTAGAAAGACATTCAAAGATTCTGAGAACATTGAATTTCAGGTCGTCACAATAAACATTAACATTATCATAGAAAGAACAGACAGGTAAGCTGTTATCATCTTGGACAAAAACAGAAGAAAAATGCTCACTGAGACAGTCAGCTTTATCTTGGTCGGACAAAAATAACGTTCCATGTTCATCTTCTAAAACCGGTAAAGACGACTTATTTTTTAGTTTAGAATTCGTATATTTGAAGAACTTTTTTGAGTTAGCATTTTGAGGTGGAAGTTAATCCATTGGAATTAGTGACCTCCAAGACCAGCCGATACAAAAAATTTGACAATGAAAACTGCGAAGACGACTGGATGGACACACGCATCGACTTGGCCAGTTTTCCAAAAGCCAGAACGGTCCCACTTTGCACAATCTTTGACACTAGTTGAGGGGGAAGCATTTTAATGCTGCCCCACTCAGGCTTCTCTCCACCATTCCAGTGGTACACCGTCCCACTAGGTGTGAGTGTGAACCTTCTGGAATGGGGTGGGGAACGGCTACGTTGTGGGGCTGCAGAGGCACTTAGACGTGCCAGGATTTTCCGCTGGTTCTCCAGAATGGCCTTTTGGGTATCCAGCGTTTCCCCCACGACCATTTCAATCCCGGCCAGCCGCCGATATATGTCGTCCATGCCAACATTTTCGAAAGGTTTCTTGAGTTCTTTCTAGAAATGTTAATATATATACCCAATATACTCCGCGATTGCGTTCCACCCTGGTAGATTTCACATAACTATATAGTGGTAGATGGTAGAGGTAGATAGTGGTAGTGGTAGATGTATATAGTGGTTATGTGGTTGCGAAACGGTTATCCAACCAAAGTATTACAGATGTATTCCGTAATAATGTTAACCAAAACTGTGGTAAAAATACCAAAAACAAAAGTGAAATTAAATGAAAATAAATATATTATATACAATACATATTATACGTTATACGTATTATATACTGGATTATTTTCGCTGGCAAAATTTCGCAATTTTGCGAAAAGCTTGAAAGCTTGAATTTTTTTCGCAAAATCTATTTTTTTCGCAGACTTACTTTTGTTACTTAATGCAGTAGATTTCACATTTAAATGTTAATAAAACATTATTACGCCTATACAGGATTAAGACGGACGCAATTTTTACCCGTTTTGGCCAAAAAACAACAATTTTGACATTTTTATTTAAATTTATGGAGCCGTCCTGAGAATTTTGTGTAATTTCTCACAATTTTCACAATCAATTTTTAGCCGTAAAGAACTTTCAGAAGTCCCGGCCATTGACCAAGTAAGGCCTGAAAATGGTAACATTTTGAAATGTTTCTTTTCTTAATTATGTCACCTTCAACCCCTATTATACTGTATATTAGTGTTACATGCAGACGGTGTGATGATACATAGAAGAAAATGTGTCCCATTTACAGTCACTAGAAACATCAAGTCACAAAGATGCACCAGTCCGAGCCAAGGGGATCAGAAAAAGTCGGAGAAATTTTCAATTTTTAGTCCAAATTTGGTCAATTGGGGACGTATCGGAAATGTCTTCCGACGAAACCACAAAAATCAGCGTATAGACCTTACGAGTTCACCTCAACTGCGTCAAAATTTTTTCGCAATTTTGCGAAAAGGTTTGAAATTTTTTCGCAATCATCCAATTTTTTTCGCAATTGCGAACGTTTTTGCGAAAAAACCCAGATTATATATAATATTAGCCTGACTGAACGAAACTTGCAAAGGGTATCAAAGTCAAGGGCATGCTGTGAAAAACAAATATATTAATCTGTTTCTATGCAGTATATAATAATATGTATGTATATATATATATATATATATATATATATATATATATATATATATATATATATATATATATATATATATATATATATATATATATATATATATATATATATATATATATTTAATTAAATTATTATATACTTCATATATATATGTCGTAGCCAAAGTTGCAATTCAGCCAAACTTGCAATTGTTGCGACTTTGGCTGAAAAAAATTGTGACTTTGGCTAGGCAGTTACAATTCTTAATCCTCATTATTCTGATTGTTTGACCCCGCATGAGGTCAACATAGTACACCTATCATGTCACCCTAAATTAACACAATGGCACATGGCGGAGTCTTTGGTTATAAATATGGCCTATTATATACCGACATGACATGACCTTTAGCTAGCGTACCTACTCTTAATGTATCATATCAGTGTCAGTATCTATTGAGTCATTTGTGTTTTTGTTCGACTTCGGTAATGGAGAACTTGCTATCTGATTTGAGTTTGTTGAAAAAATATGATTTTCCTACCGCTAAAACACTGGATATTATGAAGAGCGTGCTGAAATTGTCTAAGAATGAGATATTGGATTCAGTGCATGCCTATGAGAAAAAGAGGATCGTGGACAAATTTGTGCTCGTGTACATCGATGGTGTCGAAATAGTTGCGTCAAGACAGTTCAATCTTCCTGTTTTGATACGGGACAAAGCTGCCAATCGCCATATAACCGCCAATCCCGTGCCCACTACTGAATCTGATCCAGCTGAAATTACCCCATTGAATAAACCTGTGCCATTTTTGCTATTTAAAACTGATCCTCCATCAGCTGTTGCTATAGCCTTTAGAAGAGTGCGAAATATGGTTCATGGCAGTCCAGTTGAAGTTTCTGAAGTTGAAGTTACTGAAGTTTCGATGGTGGCTGCTTACCGTGCTTCGACTGCTTATGGGTCGAAAAAGGAACAATCTTTGTGCAACTGTAAAGGTAGCTGCAAAACAAAGACATGTCGCTGTTTGAAAAATGGAATGTCTTGTGGAACCAAGTACCACAATGGACATTCATGTCAGAACCTTTGATTAGTTATTGTAATTATGTAATATTGCATCTATTGTTAAAGTAAACTACGTACTTATGCACGCCGTATGTGTTCTCATTAGAAGTGGGCGTAGGTTGACAAGATTACGGTACCGTAAAACTGACGCACAAGACAAATGAGAGGTCATCTAAAATACTTACTGTTTGAGTGGACCCCATACAGAGTAGCGAGACAATAGATTCTAACTCTGCCTAGCCAAAGTTACAATTGCAACATTGGCTGAGATTTTTCAGCCAAAGTCACAACAATTGCAACTTTGGCTGAATTGTAAGTTTGGCTGCGACATACTCTTATACATATATATATACTGCATAGAAAAAGATCTAATAAGACTGATTTCCATCAAATAGAGCAAACCTACGAAAAGTTCGTTGACCCAGGATGGACGATTGATAGCCGCCGGGCTCTCAAGGGCACTGAAACCGGACGAGCGGGGGCTGTAAGTCCGCGAAACTTCACCCATGACAGGTGTGTGGCTGTCCATGGAGTCAATCATCTCCAAAAATTGTGCCTACAAAATAATGCTTCCCATCTTCCAAATAAAGTTATAATCTTAGATGCACATAAGGGTGGGAGGGGGGTATTCACTATCCATCCCCTCAAGGGGTCGGCACCCCTCTCCCCTCAGACAGCAGGTACCCCCCTAAATCCCCCACATACCCTTCTGACCATACATGTATGAGGGGGGTGGGGGGGACCGCCCCCCAAATCAAGCACCTGGGGGGGAGGGTCCCCAAAATTTGGGCAAAGTTTTGAAAAAACTGCACTTTTTAGCGAAATTTTTAGAAAATTTTTCAAAATTTAGGGTATTTTTGGTCGATCTGGGAGGGAGGGTCCCCAAAATTTGGCCGGAGAAGCCCCCCCCAAATCTTTGACTCCGTTACATGTATGCTTCTGACGTCTGACCATCGAAAAAGTGCATCAAAATTGAGTAAAAAACGAAAAATTGCAAAAATTAGCCGGCTGCGGCCAAAAAATTGAACCAAAAATTAGCTAAAATACGACAAGCTACGAAGACCACCCGCCTCCCACCGGTGGTACAATTTCTCTCTTGCATCTCTGGTTATAATCCAAAAACTACATTAAGTAATTGAAGTGAAACTTACAGTTTCTTTTCGCTGATTATGATTTCTGCGGGATGGCGGGGTTGGACGAGGGGAGGGTCTAGCACAGGGAGAAACATCGACGGGGTCAGCTACGCTGGCGGGAGTAATTGTGCGTGGCGACCATTCTTCCGAAGGTGTGTTCTGTACGCAACAACCCATTTAAACTATTTAATGAATATAAGCGACAGTACAAAAAGTTTGGGTACCACCCTTGGTGAGACCGCCCTTCCCTGAGATCGAACCTGCGGGGGTCTTCTCCCATCCCTTCTCAACTGAATTTATGAATTTTAATGTTTAACGTATGTATGTATGTATGTATGTATGTATATGCCTGCTTTTTTTCTGAATTATGAACGGCAAAGAATATACGAATATAGGTTTTATATTAAAAACCGTATGCACTCGGATTTTTTAGAAAAACTTTCATTTATAACAGGAGCTGTATTTTACGTTACAATTTAAACTTACCATGACTGGTGCCGAGGCAAACGTCACTTTCTTCTGCGATAAAAGAGCAGGACGGGGCAGGCTGCATGGCAGGGTGGTGGCGGTGTCAGTGTGTAGGCGGCGGGAAGCACGCCGAATGCGAGGTGTAGATGGTGTGCGCCGCCCGGGGGTGGCTGCTAGCCCCGGTTCCCGAGCCGAAGTGCTGGCCACCTCTCGCGTAGCACGTCGGACAGGGGTGGCACTTGGCTCTGCTCGAGAATTTGACGGGCTAGCTCCTATCATAGCCTTTATCGCCCGCCGAGACGAGCTGCCCACGCGCACTAACACCTCACGATCTTTAAGGAGGTCCTTGTTGGGATCAAATCTGAAGTTCATTTCCTTTCCGTCCACGTTGACAGCCAAAATTTTGTCCATCGGCACCTCACGCATTGTGTAATCCAAACGTGGGATGTTGTTGCTCCCATACATAACTGTCACCACTTTCGTCTGACTAAAACGAAAAGTGAAAGTTTGACCCGCTAGCAATACGTAACTGAACGAAGTACACGCACAAACATTATCGGTTGGGCTTGTTGTACGTACTACGTAGTTAGATTAGATAGAAATAAGTTAGGTAGAAAGTAGAGAAAGATGGTAGTTACGGTAAAGTATTGAATAGAACCAATATATTTACCCGAACACGGAAAGCAGCACCTGGAAGGAACCTCGCCCCTTTTCTAAAGCTACTTGTTCGACTGTTATTCGCCTTTTTTTGACTGTTTTCGAAACTTACTCGTCGTAATGACTTTTCGAACTATTTTTCGACTGTTATTCGCCTTTTTTAGACTATTTTTCGCCTTTTTCTACTACTTGGACTAGTTTCTACTATTTTTCGACTACTTTTCGACTATTTTTCGACTGTTTTACGCCTTTTTTCGACTATTTTTATTTTTTGTCATAAGTTTTGGAACGTCTATTTTTGACTATTTAACGACTATTTTTGACTATTTTTGATTATTAAACGACTGTTTTTGTCTTTTTAACGCCTTTTTAACGACTATTCTTGCGCCGTTTATTTTTGCCCCCTATTTTTCGTCTAATTAAAATAGGCGTTTTTCAGTCGTTAAAAAGGCGTTAAAAAGACGCCATTTTCTCCCTGTGTTTGGAACGGCAAATAGTAGTAAATAATACGTAAGATCCATTTCTAATTTTTAACAGAAATTCTATCTAGTACTTTGAAGATGTGATGAGTTATAATAGTCTGTCGATTACAAGTAAACTCGCCTATATATATATATATACATTGGTGTCTTGAATAACTTCCAAGGCTTACGGGAAGGATACAGAATTGATACTTTTTCAATGAAAATAGTATGCACATATAATTGATAAAAATAGTTATTAATGAAGAGATTTGAAAAAATTTGGCGAAGTGCCAAAATTGTGATAGATTATTAAATTAAATTTTTGAAATCGGCTGATGCTTCACAGACATAACCAATTTTTAAACACTTCTCATACATCAATGGATAGCCATTTATCTTGCCAAGGTGTATCTTTTCTTAGATTTTTTTGAATCTCAAAATAAAGCAAATATTTGCATTTTTCTGAAGCGTCCACATTCAGATGTGAATAGCGTAGTTCATGTACAATGCAGAAGAAAAACAAAAGCAGGTACACCTAGATATTGATTTAGAGTGTTTGCTTGGTTAAAAACTGTTGATCAATGTGCGTTGTTTTTTTCAGAATCCTAATTCAAATATTTTGTGAATAGGTTTTGTTGTAATGGTCAACGTATTTTTAGCTACTGCATGGCTTTAGAGCGTTTAATTCAAATTAGCGATTTGTCACTGATTTTTGAACGATTTGAAAGCAACCTTTTTGCAATTGAATTAATCCACATCAAATCTATTTTGAAGGTGTATATGTGTCAAAATATAGCATATATTTTACACGTAAAAGTTAGCATTTCTTTTTTGGCGTTATCTGAATTTCGGATTGTCCGAGACGTTTTCCGGTGTGAAACTGAAAAGTTTTCTTTGATTTACTTTAATTTTGGCTGTATTCCAACGTTTGTGTGCTATTATCAAAATTTCACGTTTTTGTGGCACTGTATGTGTTTTTTCACGCTGGCATTTATAAACGTTAAGTTGTAGTTTTTTTAATTTCACTTTTTCTTCTATTTTCCCAGTTCTATTTTTTTAAATGCAGTAGTTAGATACAGATTTTGACACTTATGTGTGGCAAGTGCTAAAATTTTTAAAACAGACATGTTCGTGGGGGTGTGCGGGCACAAAAAATGATTGTTTATTGTTATGTTGGTTTTCTCGCATTAATAAATGAGAATTTAGTTTTATTGTATTTTCCTAGGTTTTTTTATTAAAAGTTGGGGTAGGAAGCGAATTAGAATCTAAAATAATTTCCCCCCCCCCCCCCCGCTTCAGTCTGACCGTATAGGATTTTGTTGCTGCCATTTGCCAATTAACGCACGTTGCAGGGTGTCGCAACCCACCATCGGAACAGAGTTACCATTTTAGGGGTTAAATGCAGTTGGGGGGCAAATAGTGGACCTTTTTTTAGTAGGGCTAGAGCACCTTGGTGGAAGCATTTTTCCTTTAAGAACTCCTATTTCTATTTTGGATTTTCCGAGATATGACCCCCACGAAATCTGAACCCTCCGTGAGGGACGTCTTTGCAATTGAAAACCCGTGTTTTTTCCGTCTTAAGCGTGATTGGAGTGGGAATAATGTTTACAATTTTTCAGAATCAAAACCAAGACACGGGAACCCCGTTCCTTCCGAAAAATTGGCCAAATTCACCAGAATCGCCCAATTTTTGACCAAATTCAAACTGGGCCTCAATTTAGGCTTGGGCTTAGGCTTAGTATGGGGCTTAGGCATAGGCTTAGTATCAGGCTTAGGCTTAGGTTCAGGCTTAGGCTCAGGCTTAGGTTCTAAAAAATCGAAATTTTCAGCAAAAAGCCTGCCAGCTTAGCTTAGAGAATCCTGCCAACTAAGCCTAGACGATGCCTTAAAACATCATAACGCACTCAAAACTATCCAAAAACAAAGATTATTGCCATTTTTGGCTTCAAACTTTGGCCTACGTTCACTTCCAAAAACACTGAAAATGTCATTTTCAAGGGGTCATAGCTCAGAAAATCCAAATTTGTGGATAGGGGTTCTATAACAAAAAATACTTCCCTCAAGGTGCTGTACTCCAAAAAATAGGTCCACTATTCCCCCCCCCCCAACGGCACTCCAAAATTTCTCAAAAAACCTAGGAAAATACGATAAAACCAAATTCTCATTTATTAATAGAAAACCAACATAACAATAAACAATCATTTTTTGTGCCCGCACACCCCCACGAACATGCTGTTTTAAAAATTTTAGCACTTGCCACACATAAGTGTCAAAATCTGTATCTAACTACTGCATTAAAAAAAATAGAACTGGGAAAATAGAAGAAAAAGTGAAATTAAAAAAACTACAACTTAACGTTTATAAATGCCAGCGTGAAAAACACATACAGTGCTACAAAAACGTGAAATTTTGATAATAGCACACAAACGTTGCAAAAATACAGCCAAAATTAAAGTAAATCAAAAAACTTTTCAGTTTCACACCGGAAAACATCTCGGACAATCCGAAATTCAGATAACGCCAAAAAAGAAAATGCTGACTTTTTTACGTGTAAAATATGTGCTATATTTTTGACACATATACACCTTTCAAAATATATTTGATGTGGATTAATTCAATTGCAAAAAGGTTGCTTTCAAATCGTCCAAAAATCAGTGACAAATCGCCAATTTGAATGAAACGCTCTAAAGCCATGCAGTAGCTAAAAATACGCTGACCATTACAACAAAACCTATTCACAAAATTTTTGAATTAATATTCTGAAAAAACAACGCACATTGGTTCAAAACAGTTTCAGACCAAGCAAACACTAAATCAATATCTAGGTGTACCTGCTTTTGTTTTTCTTATGCATTGTACATGAACTACGCTATTCACATCTGAATGTGGACGCTTTCAGAAAAATGCAAATATTTGCTTTATTTTTGAGATTCAAAAAAATCTAAGAAAAGATACACCTTGGCAAGATAAATGGCTATCCATTGATGTATAAATCTTAAAAATTGGTTATGTCTGTGAAGCATCAGCCGATTTCAAAAATTTAATTTAATAATCTATCACAATTTTGGCACTTCGCCAAATTTTTTCAAATCTCTTCATTAATAACTATTTTCTGTTAAACCCTATCTGTGCATACTATTTTCATTGAAAAAGTATCAATTCTGTCCTTCCCGTAAGCCTTGGAAGTTATTCGGAGCGCCACCAATGTATATATATATATATATATCAGGCGAGTTTACTTGTAATCGACAGACTATTATAACTCATCACATCTTCAAAGTACTAGATAGAATTTCTGTTAAAAATTAAAAATGGATTGTACATATTATTTCTACTATTTGCCGTTCCAAACACAGGGAGAAAATGGCGTCTTTTTAACGCCTTTTTAACGACTGAAAAACGCCTATTTTAATTAGACGAAAAATAGGCGAAAAATAGACGGCGCAAGAATAGTCGTTAAAAAGGCGTTAAAAAGACAAAAACAGTCGTTTAATAGTCGAAAAATAGTCAAAAATAGTCGTTAAATAGTCAAAAATAGACGTTCCAAAACTTATGACAAAAAATAAAAATAGTCGAAAAAAGGCGTAAAACAGTCGAAAAATAGTCGAAAAGTAGTCGAAAAATAGTCGAAAACTAGTCTAAAAATAGTCGAAAAAAAGGCGAAAAATAGTCGAAAAAAGGCGAATAACAGTCGAAAAATAGTCGAAAAGTAGTCGACAAGTAGTCGAAAACAGTCGAAAAAAAGGCGAATAACAGTCGAACAAGTAGCTTTCAAAGAGGGGCAAGGTTCCTTCCAGGTGTCTACTTTTCACTGTTCAGGGTAAAATATATTGGTTCTATTCAATACTTTACCGTAGGCTACAGTATCTTACTCTACTTTCTACCTAACTTATTTCTATCTAATCTAACTACGTAGTACGTACAACAAGCCCAACCTGCGGCAAAACCTTCAGTAAGTATTAAGAATTATGTTCAAGTAAGCTGACCAGCAGGTCAGCTAAAACCTGTTGTGCAGCAGATAATTATCTTATTGTAAAATGTGTATGCAAAAGTTCAATGCGTTTTTATGCAATCTTACAATAAGTTGTTTATGCAAAAACTGGAAAGAGTTTCAACAACAAATCGTG
The DNA here is from genome assembly GCA_030248245.1 of Trissonchulus sp. WLG1_4. Taxonomy (NCBI): domain Eukaryota; kingdom Metazoa; phylum Nematoda; class Enoplea; order Enoplida; family Ironidae; genus Trissonchulus; species Trissonchulus sp. WLG1_4. The sequence continues at coordinate 2,723 of JASANF010020217.1, read as the reverse complement.
TAGGAATTGGTTGTTTTGATGAGTGAGAAGTGTATTCATTCTTTCATGACCAAAAATGACTACAGTTCGCAGGAAACATAAGATGCGGCCAACAAAATTATCTGGTCAAATGTTTGTACTATCAGCAATGTGACACACGCGCACTATGTGACACACATGAACTAAACAAACGCACATTGACATTTTTCCAGCTTACAGTGTAACTTTTGCACTAGACAATGATGTGACGCTCGCGCAGTAGCTCTAATATGCAAAGCAAACTAACGCACAGACGTACATTGCACTACAAGCCCAGTGTATTCCGCCAGAAATCAAAATTAGAGACCTGTTGTGCTGTGGCACAACAGGAAAAAACAATGATGCAGGACGTGAAGCATCCCGCTGCACTGAGCCGTTTGGCTATATGTAGTTACACTTTGATCTGAGATGAGCAAATCAGCTCTAAGAAGCGATAAAGAGTGTTTTCCAATGACTCTTATATACTGCTGGTGAAACATTACGGTGCCGATTCTGAAAAATAGACGTTATTTAGACGCCTATTTTTTGACTGTTTTTCGCCTACTTTCGTTACGATTGAAAATAGTCGAAAAATAGACGTTATTTAGACGCCTATTTTTTGGCTACTTTCGTTACAATTGAAAATAGTCAAAAAATAGACGTTATTTAGACGCCTATTTTTCGCCTACTTTCGTTACGATTGAAAATAGTCGAAAAAAAGACGTTATTTAGACGCCTAATTTTCGGCTGTTTTTCGTCTGTTTTCGTTACAATTAAAAGTAGGCGAAAAATAGACGTTATTTAGACGCCTATTTTTCGACTGTTTTTCGTCTTTTTTCGTTACGATTGAAAATACATAGGTGAAAAATAGGCGTCTAAATAACGACTGAATTTCGACTATTTTTCACTGGAATAAAATAGGCGAAAACTAGACATTCAGGCGCCTAAATTTCGACTGAATTTTGTCTAATTTTCGCCTTTTTCAAAATAGTCAAAAATTAGACGCCTTATTTTCGTCTAATTTTCGTCTAAGTTTTTTAAAAATAGTCGAAAATTAGGCGCCTAATTATCGACTAAAAAGTAGTCAAAATTCAGTATTTTGGTTTTCCTGTGAAAGGGCTGATCGTGATTATGTTTTTAATGAAAATAAGGATAGTATAAATGTATAATACATGTAATTATTTTATCTACTATTTTTCTACATCTTTTCACAGTTGTTCCGGCTACTTTTTCGTTCAAATTTTAGGGTTAAATGCAGTTGTGGGGGGGGGAAATAGTGGACCTATTTTTTTTAGTAGAGCACCTTGGGGGAAGCATTTTTGCTTCAAGAACCTCTATTTCATTTTTTGGATTTTTTGAGATACGACCAGTGGCGTATCCAGGATTTCGCAAAGGGGGGGGGCTGCGACCGGGGGCGGGGACGGCAACCCTCGGACCTTTGGAGTTTGTAATTGTAACCATCGATAAACTACAATAGTGAATCTGCAGCAAGCACTTAACTTTGCGGGGGTCTGGGGGCGTCTGGGTCTCGTATCATACGACCCCCCGAAATCTGAACCCTCAGTTAGGGACGTTTTCGCAATTTTTTCCCGAAGCTCTTGTTTTTCCTGTTCTAATCGTGTCTAAATAGTGTCAGATTATTGTTTACAATTTTTTAGAAGCAAAACAAAGGCTCTTTCACCGGGTTCCTGCCGAAAAATTAACCAAATTTGCCAGAAACGTCCAATTTTTGACCAAATTCAAACTTGGCCTTAATTTAGGCTTGGGCTTAGGCTTAGGCTTAGGGCTTAGGGCCCGTATTCACATACTAAGGCCCGTATTCACATACTAAGTGTTATTCACAAAAAAACGCTAAGCGTTTGCTAAGCGCTAAGCGCTTAAGTATGGCCCGTATTCACATACTAAGTGTAACGATTAAACTTAGTTTCAGTGGTTATAAGGTAAGTTCAACTTGACCTTTTAACATGCTAAACATACTTAAACGCTTAGCGCTTAGCAAACGCTTAGCGTTTGTTTGTGAATAACACTTAGTATGTGAATACGGGCCTATGTTTAGCATGGTAAAAGTTCAAGTTTGTGAATAACACTTAGCGCTTATAAGCGCTAACACTAAGTGTAAACACTAAGTTTAAGCGTTACACTTAGTATGTGAATACGGGCCTAACACTAACACTTAAAGTTAGTGTAAACCCTAACTTTAAGTGCTTCGCAGCACTAAATTTAGTGTTACGAAGCACTTAAAGTTAGTGTTTACACTAACTTTAAGTGTTAGTGTTAGTATGTGAATACGGGCCTAGGCTTAGTATGGAGCTTAGGCTTTGGCTTAGTATCAGGCTTAGGCTTAGGCTTAGGTTCAGAGGCTTAGGCAAGAAAAAATCGAAATTTTCAGAAAAAATCCTGCCAGCTTAGCCTAGAGAATCCTGTCAACTAAGCCTAGACAATGCCTTAAAACATCATAACGCACTCAAAACTATCCAAAAACAAAGATAATAGCCATTTTTGGCTTCGAACTTTGGCCTACGTTCACTTCCAAAAACACTGAAAATGCAATTTTCAAGATGTCATAGCTCAGAAAATCCAAATTTGTGGATAGGGGTTCTATTACAAAAAATGCTTCCCTCAAGGTGCTCTACTCAAAAAAATAGGTCCACTATTTCCCCCCCCCCCAACTGCACTTGATCCAAATTTTACTTATATATGCACAAAAAACCCTAGCGCTTCCTGGC
>JASANF010020216.1:0-58796 GCA_030248245.1 Trissonchulus sp. WLG1_4 | reverse complement strand
TACATAGGACACCACCAGAATTTTCACTTTTCGATTAAGAGTGTAGCACGGAGATCAAAATTTAGACTGGGTTCCGTTCACGGGCATACTACCCTCACGTATATATATTGCAATGATCTCTTCCTCGGCATATAATTCCACTATATACAGTAACCCATTCAAATTTCTTCATTCCCAGCTATCAAATCTTAGTGTTTTTGTTAATGATCTTTGTTTACCAGTAGCATCAGGCCTAACGTTTGATGTGGATAAGGTCGACGTACAAAGAGTATACAGCAACGCACTTGCAGGGGTATTAAGAGAAAATCCACTCCTAGATATTAACTTGGACGAATTTTTGCATGATTATACGGTGTTTGCGATAGATTGCACTAAGGATCAAGGGTGTGGATGTGAATACATAAATCCCCCAACATCAGGTAACTTGAGAATCAGATTAGATTTTCAGAAGCCAGTAGCAGTACCCTCAACCATAATAGTTATTGGGGAGTTTAGTGCAACTCTACATATTGACGCAGCACGTAATCCCAGTTGGCGATGACTATCCTACAAGCCCCATACACAATGATAGTTTCGGGTGCAACAGCTTCCGGCAAAACATACTTTGTTAAAAACTTACTGATCAACCAACAAGAGTTACATAGTACAGGATCCTTTGATAAAATAATATACCTATATTCAATGTTTCAAGATGTATACAAGGATATGTTGGCCAAAGTACCTAACCTAGAGTTAAGACAGGGTGTTCCCGATCAAAATTTACTGGAGAGCATTGAGGGACGTGTACTAATTGTCATTGATGACCTAATGATAGACATGGAAAATGATAAAAATTTACCAAAATTATTCACAAAGTGTCGACATGCAGATTGTTCGATAATTTTAATTTTACAAAACTTGTATCACGAGTCAAAGTATATACGAACAATCACTAGGAATGCACACTACCTAGTAATATTTCCAAATCCAAGAGACGCACAAATGATTAGTCGTCTAGGTAGCCAAATTTTTCCCGGAAAACTAAAGTTTCTACCGTCAGCATTTAGTCAAGCGACCGAAAAACCATATGGATACTTATTTTTAAATTTAAAACCTAACGCAGTTCGCGTAATGGAGGGTATATTACCCGGTGAACAACAGTTTATCTACATGGCTATCTAAAGTCAATCCACCACCAACACTAGTAGTAGTATGTTAGTATATACATATGTATATGTAGTATGTTAGTATACTATTAGTATGTCTAATGTTGTAAGTAAACATTTTGATATTCGACGTCTACCGGCAGAACTCGCTATAGCCATCGTATCACCTAAAGACTTAGTAGCAGTAATAAGTAAAATTAGTATCTATATATTGAAGGGTACAATACCTTTTGCATTCAGAGGCATATGAACAACATTTTTTCTTCTACATGGTAGTCATTAAGAGGACCACCACCAACACCACTAGTAGTTTGTCAGTATATTATTATTAGTATGTCTAATGTTGTAAGGAAAAATTTTGAAATTCTACGTCTACTGGCAAAAGCCAATCGTAAACTAGCTATAGCCATTATTAGCGCATCACCAAAAGACTTAGTTGCAGCAATAAATGAAATTTGTATCAATATAGTAAAGGGTACAATACCTTTTACATTCAGAGGCAATACACGTCGGGTAATAGACGCACTAAGTAGACGGAAATTATCCCACAATAGCAAAATAAAACTTTTGAAGCGTACTATTTCTACAGTACAATCGATTTTAGTATCAGCCCTAAAGTATTTACAGACATTTATTTGATGGCAAAACGAATGATAGTAATACCGGAGGACGCATATAAGAAATTATTGGTGCAAAACACTACAGAGCAACAACATAGCAGTTCAGAACAATATGTAGTACCAGAAATGAAACAACAAGAAAAAATTACAACAGAAATTGCAGACTTACTTCCGAAGCAGTACAGAAGTAAGGCACGTGTACTACTACACTACTTAGAAGGATATATAAGAACAGACCCTCAGCAGCGAATAGTTTATGAAAATGGTGAAAAGGGATCACACTTACTTGACCTAGTGAAGTATTTCGTATCACCAGATCATGTCAACATGGCCAGACCGTTAGATGCACCGAAATTCCTAGAGTTAATGACTCGTCTTGGGGTACCAAAGGCCGCTATTGGTCGAAAAACTATTAAGAGACAAACGAAAACCCAGTGGTTTAGGAGGTAGACACCTTAATTATTAGTTAATGTGTTGTTAGTTACAGATTAGCATTATTATTCCATTGTTATTGATTGTTATATGATGTATTGTTATTAGTATTATTGCATTGTTATTATTATTGTTATATGATGTGTTGTTATTAGTATTATTGCATTGTTATTGTTGTGTATTGATTGTTGTTGTTGTTGTTATACTATGTATTGATTGTTATTGTTGTTATACTATGTATTGATTGTTATTGTTGTGTATTATTGTTGTTATACTAAAAACTATCGTGTAGTTATACAATTATTAAATTATTATTAGTTTTACGATGGCCACAAAACGACCATATAAAGAAGTTTCAATCGCAACTACCTTTTGCTTCATTTGTATAACTTGCATAATAGTTGGTAGTGTATTGTTTGTCCGACCACCACCACCGCGATCACGTATTTTATGCTTTAACGATGACGACCCACTGTGGAATGTTACAAAAAATTATAGAATTGTTAATGATGACCTTAGCGAAATCCAGTTACGTTCTCGAATCCGTTTACTACCACCACAGCACTTAAAAGAATTTAATGATTTTCTAAAGTATCTTATGGATATATTTTTCGATTTTACTCATACAAGACCACTGAGACCATATCCAGCTCAGCTTATGATTACAATCGAAAACAGAAAACGAATATTTTTCATACCTTCGTGCTTAAATGGTGCTACTATCGTCGAAAAATTATCTTTGTTTGATAACGTACTGGACGGTCATGATATTTTGATAGAAATTAATTATCATTGGTGAAAAAAAACAGTATTTAGTTAGTTGCAAATAATAATAGTAAGAGTTTGTTTGCAAATAATATTTAAAAATAATTTAAAATAATAAAAATAATATTAAATGTGAATAGTAAATAAAAGGATGTGGTGGTCAATGTATTGTACTGTTGTGTAACTGGCATCCGCCCGAAGTCAATAAAAGGCGAAGACGAACGAGGATTTCATCAGTATTCATCATGACGTCGCAGAGAGTGGTCGTGCGCAAGGATCAACCGGACCTATTCCTATTCCATACCGGATTTTGTCCCCTCAGTAACTTTTACCCGTCCGCCTTTGTCTATAAAGGCATGCGATACTATAATGTGGAACAATACTACCAAAGCCAGAAGGCCAGATATTTTGACGATTGCGACGCCTACAGTCGTATTATGGCCACCAGATCACCACGGAAGGCCAAACTTATTGCCAAGGAAATTCGGAATTACGACAAGACGGCATGGAAAAGCGTGGCAGAATCGGTGATGAAGACAGCCCTCCTAGCCAAGTTCGATCAGAACCAGGAGGCCAAGAAGTACTTATTGGACACCAACGACGCCATCATTGCCGAAGCCACACAGTACGACTCACTATTTGGAATTGGACGCGCCATCGACGACCCACTGGCCGAAGACGTCAACACATGGAGCGGTCTCAACATACTTGGAAACGCATTGATGCACCTACGCCACTACTTCATCACCGGCGGAGAATACTAAACTCTATACTACTACTACTACTACTTGATATGTTATTGTCGTATTATGTCGTATCATTATTAATCTTATTATGTATCCTTATTGATTGTTATACTATGTATTGTCAACCGTATAATGTATTACCATTGTCGTATTATGCATTGTTAATCATATTGTGTTGTTTTTGATTGTTTTGTTATACTATGTATTGTCATTGTTAATCATATATGTTATTTAATCAATAAAAAAAAAAAAAAAAAAGAGCTGCAGGATGATACGAAAAATCCTGATGGAGACGCGTGATCAACGTGACAGTCCTGCCTGGTGGACCTATAGACGAGGACGCCTGACATCATCCAACTTTGGACGAATTGCTACTGCTTCCTCGGAGAGTGTCCAGCGACGTATTGCCGAGTCCCTTCACCAACCCTCCACCTACACCCCCACCGCATGTCAAGTTGGTATTTACGAAGAAGAAAATGCCAAGCGAGCCTACGTGCGGAAACTGAAGACAGACTATGGTGTGGACGTCAGCATCAAACCCATTGGATTGTGTGTGCCTACCTGGGCCCAACACCTGGGCAGTTCACCTGACGGAATCGTCTGCAGCAACGACGACCATTGGATCCTAGAAGTGAAGTGCCTATACGACAACCACTACAACCCCAGACGCTTGGACGAGATAATAAAAGACCGTGGATCGCGATTTTATTGTCGGCGTTTGGACGATAATTCCCTGGTCCTCAAGAAGTCCCATGCCTACTACAAGCAGATACTCGGAGAACTGGCCATCACCGGACTCACCAAAGCCCATCTTGCCATCTACGCCCCCAGGACCGAAGAAATTGCCATTGTCCCGGTGCTATACAATGATGAAGACTGGCAGCAACTCAAGAAAAAACTGGACTCGTTCTACCACACCTATCTACACGAACCTGAGCCCATGGAGGTCGATGAACCCTGCTCTGTGGAACAATATATTGCAGCAGAAGAACTATAACTTTTCCTTGGACTTACAACATGTATTATTGCATTGTAATATGTATAATGATAAATCGCAATTTATTGGGTCTTTGGAAGAAACAGAGGAGTTAATTTTTAAAACAATACTTGACCCAGGAAAAATTAAGCAACAAAGCCCTGATAAATTTGCGGTTACTAAAAAGTTTGCTCATACTGTGGGTTATCATGGTTTGTCAGGGAAACGTGTCAGAATTGTGAAAGTTATTTGTATTGTACGTAATTGTGATGTGAAAATTTCTACTGCTTTTCCTTATTGACATGTCTTTTTTTTTCTATTGTCATTAACGTATATACTGTAATGTTTTATATCCATTATTGTTATCATCATTGTGTCTAAATAAAATTATTATATGCAATATGTGTGTGTGTGTGTCCTTATTAGAGAGAAAAAAAATGTAGCAAAAACTTTAGTTTTAAATTTTTTATAATACATTTTGTAGGTAGGTACCACCCAGGAAAGTCCCTGGGGAGGGTAAAAAAACCCATAGATAATGACCCCCAAATTTTCAATATTTTCCCTTTTCATATTCAAAGATGAATTCCAAGCACATGGTGGTGTTTTATGCCAGCCACATGGCTGCGCATTTCCCTGGGACTCATGTCCCAGGGAAGAGCTGCTTCAACGACTCGTTTGAGTCGTTGAAGCCCCGGATCTACCGGGCGCTCGAAGCTGCACCTAGCCTAGAGTACGTCTCTAGGACTAGGTGGGTCCTCGAAGACCACTGTGAAGAAGTGGTCGGCTGGTCGGGTAACCGGCCAACCCACCGCTTCAGAGTGGTCGGAGAGGACAGGCGGTATGGCTATTTTGTCATCACTGCCTATCCCATCCCCTTCTAAATTCTGAAGAAGGGAATGGGATAAACCGTTTAATTTTAAAAAAGTTAGAATTGGTTGAAAAAACCACCTTTCAAACCCAAAATTCACACTAGCCGAGAAATTAATTGAGACTCTTAAGAGTTTCAATTTTTTTCAAATTGGTGTCTGAAGAGTCCCGTGGTACGGACGAAAATTTTGGTTTGAAATAATTAAAATTTAAAAAATTTAACAATTAAAAATTAAAATTTTGAAATAAAAATAAAACACAACGATACATAAAGAAAAAATTAATAAGAATAAACGAAATAAATAAAACGGAACACAAAGATAAATAAAGAATAAAAAAGTGAGAAGAAAAAAATGACGGAACACATAATAAAAAAGAAATACATAGACACAAAACTAAAAGTATGACTACTAAAACAATAATGAATTTTGAAAAAAAGAAGAAATAAAGGGAGAACAACACCAGCTAAGTTAGATTTTAGTATACGTAGTAGATACTGTATAAATTTTAGAATAAGTAAATATTCTATATAATATGCGCATACTGTAAGAGTCTGAGATTAGCTAAAGATATAATTGTCAGCGCAGAAAGTTTTGGCGGGAAAAACTGACCAATCAGCGTCGTACTTTTTGGCGTAAACCAATCAACGTTAAGCAAAACTACTATATGAGGGGCTCACATCCGAAACTAGAATCATTTGTCATTATGTACACCTGGAAGATAGTCGACATTGGGGTGTGCGGGCCGGAAAAGCTGCTCAGGGAGAGCGATGGATGGTACTCTACCCACAAAGAGGCCATTTCCAGTGCGCGAGATTGTGGCCTATGGATTAAAGAACCCATGTTTGGATTCTTGGTGGTGCGAATATTGGTGTGGTCGAATTTCGAGACTATTGGAAGTTGGGACGTTCCTTACTAACTGTATATGTATTTATAATTGTTCCTGTACATTTCTGTGTGTGTATATATACTGTTGTTATATATATGTATTAACAATAAAATTTATAAATTGTTTGTTTTGTGCTTTTAGATAAATTAAGGTATCGTTATTAAGTTAGTTATTAAAACGCATTCGGGAATAAAAATTATATGATCGTGTAGCCCAAAAATAGAGCTTTCCAATGACTGCCTGATGACTTTAGTCGGACTGAGATAACCAAAGTTATAGGGACTTTAGTGAAATAAACTTAGATTTTCTATCCAAATAGTTGGATTTCAAGACATTTTTGCTGCGTAAAAACTGGTTTACAGTAAGACAACAGGGAAGTTTTACAGCTGCCTAGTGAGTTAAAAAGGCTAAATTTTGACTTTTATGGGCTATAGCTATGGACTGTTAGCAGATACAAGAATCCTAATCCGCTAGTTTTGTGCGTTACGCAATGGACTAAATGGTCATGTAAGAATTTAGTTGATCGGACCACTATTACTTGAGTTATGGGGAGTTAAGTGAAAAGGGAGAGTCGAAGTTTACCCGGTAAAATTTTCGTTTATCACATAAACATAGGGGAATGGTTTTACTTATGACACTATAGCTCTGCAATGGCTGGAGGGATTTACTAGCTAATTAGATAGCGCTATGACCAACAGATAGGGCTATCCGATGACGTACTGATCACCCTAATCACCCAAGTATTAGTTGAGATAATTAATTTTTAGTGGTATTTTTGGCGTATTTTTCGCCTATTGTACGCGGAAGTGCCTTGAAAACTAGTTTAAAACCACCTTTCACTACGCTGCATAAGGCTAAAAAATGACAATTTTTCGACTATTTTGTGTTAGCCTGGCTAGTTGGTTAGTTGTACCCCTAAAATTTTTACGTAGTTGAATGCACCAATCTATTACCTATTTGATGATATGAAAATAAAGTTGATACCACTACTATTACTGGAGTTACACAGCATTAAGTAAAAAGGGAGAGTCGAAGTTTACCCGGTAAAATTTTAGTTTATCACATAAACATAGGGGAATGGTTTTACTTATGACACTATAGCTCTGCAATGGCTGGAGGGATTTACTAGCTATTTAGATAGCGCTATGACCAACAGATAGGGCTATCGAATGACGTATTGATCATCCTAATCACTCAAGTATTACTTGAGATAATTAATTTTTACTACTATTTTGGGGGTATTTTTCACACCTAACATGGCGGAAGTACAAAAACTTGTCCTACACAAGAAAATTATGTAACATAATGACATATTATTCCTATAAAAACTTAATTTTTGTTAACATCATGACATCATAAACGTAAAAAAAAACGCAAATTTTTTCTATCACTGATATACGTACTAAGTATCCCTAAGGAATTCACATAGAAACTAGGAAAAATTAAAATTAACACAAACTACAGTAAGACGTATTTTATTACAGATATTTCATAAAAACTTTTTTTTTATTATATTTCAATAATAATTATATAAACATGCATATATGTACATACAAACTGTGACCTTGAAAAGCAGACAGGCTAGCTACACGCACCTACGATCCCTACCCAATTCGCACGATCCCTACCCAATCCCTACCCAATCGATCCCTACCCAAAGTGCGCTGAGATGCCGTCACTATACTACTTTTCTCTTCTCTCTTCCCTTTTCTTTGTTTTTTTTTGTTTGTTTTTTTTTTTTTTTTTTTTTTTGGGGGGGGGGGGGTGGGGTTTTTTTTGTGGGGGGGGGGGGGGTGGGTGTTTTTCCGCCCCCCCCCCCCCCCCATTTTTTCTTCCTTTTTTTCCCTCATCCCGCCCCGCCTTTTTCGGGCCCGGCCACCAATTTTTTTGGTTGGGTCTCCTGTCCCGGATTTTCCTGAGCTTTTATGCAAAGTCTGATCAAAAACTAATCAACACTGAGACAAAACAATTAGGCTGTTTGATGTACATCTATACGGACCATATTGTTGTGTCTCAATTTAATAGTTTTGATAACTTTATTTGAATGTTTGCAGACTTTCTCAGTAATAGCTGATTATGTATTTTTTTGAAATGTTCCTCATTGAATCATTTGCTTTTAAAAACTGCTAAATGAGATGTGGATGTTTTCTTTTTACGCGGCCCCTGCCGCGTATATACTATATTCAGATTCTCAGATTTCTGTGTAATTTTGGGTAGGTCGATTTTCCTACGTTAAATTACACTGTTGAGGCAGCCGGCAGGTAGGTCGCCTTCACTCTGACTGAATAATTGCAGTTTTGAAAGATATAAAGCCAAACTTGCGAAATCAAAACAGGTTGCCCGGGGTGATTCGAACCACCGACCTTCTGATTTGCAATCAGATGCTCAGTAAAGACAAGACGCTTTACCATCTGAGCCAACCGGGCTTGAACTGGTTGACTCTAAATAAAATTATTGTAATTGCAGAAGCCGAAGAGCAGCAGAAGACATACTTGCATAAGGCTTACGTATTATTATTGATCTGTAACAATCGACTATTTACGTTTTTTTAGTGATTGCAAACTTCGACGAAACATCGTTACGTATAGTGTACCTGCTGCCAGTCCGGTATGATACACTGACGGGTAATTACATAGTTGGTAGTAGTATGACAGATCATGCGCATTAATGCCGATTCTTCCCAAGATAACAACTTAATTCGATGGTCTACCGGATTGATTCTCGCTCTCGGTGCGACAGATCTGGGGTTCGACTCCCAATCGAGAAATTTTTTTTTATTTTTCAAAATTATGTTTCATTTTGGCGCGCATTTGTAAAATACAATATTAACTACAATAATATTTTTCACAACACAGTAGCTGATCTGTATTAAACAATTAAATTTCCTATTGTCGAAAGGTTATCGCAGAGGCTCAAAATGGACACCCCGACGTCTATAAAATAAAAATTTTTTACTCAACAGACGTGTTTGTGAGTTCGCAGTTCACCAGCAAGACTTTGGAGCTAATCAGCAGTAGATGTGTACATAAATCGAGATTTCCTAGTCTTTTATCCACAAATAATGGCCGCGTTTTATATTTCCTGTGGAATATTGACACTCAAGCCTCACATTTTAACCACTCCTCACTCAGCAGAAGAGCATGTCTAACATCCATTTCGTGTCCGTAGGGTGTCTGGTCATCTGTAAGCAGAATTTTTACGTTTGCAGCTTACTAAAAGTCTGCCCGAAAATGCTGGACCCTGAGAAACCCGCGATTTCATTACAAAAAGAACGAATTGCAAGCATTTGCAAGCATCAAGAGTACTGCGAGTAGTCACAACCCTACGCCAATTTTTTTTTGTCTAGCGGTTTTTAGTTAGACTTTAGGTCCCGTCTTTTGACCCTGTCCTTTATTTTAATGCTGTTCAGCCATTTTTGTTATATATTATGCTGTTTATTTTGAATAAAACGTTTCGTTTATATAATTTTCGCTGTCCACGATTGCCTTTCTGAATAAAATTTTTGTTGTTGTTGTTGTTGTTGTTGTTGTTGTTGTTGTTGTTGTTGTTGTTGTTGTTGTCCTGTGCTGCATGAGCTACATAGAAGGTGCACTTTCGTGTGTCTGGAATGACCGACTAATATGTTATATTCTTTATATATGGGGTAAAGTCAGGGGTGGACGCGGGTCGTGGGTACCCGCGGGTTGGGTTGGGTTGGGTCGGAAAATTTGAGCCGTGGGTCGACCCGCGGGTACCCACTTCAGGCTGCGCGGGTCGAAAAAAATTTTTTCCGACCCGCGAAAACTGGAACCTTTAGAAATTGTCGACAAGGCCCCCCCCTTGGTTTTTATAGCCCGGCCAAAAAAATTTCTGATACGTCTCCAATTGACAAAATTTGGTCTAAAAATAAAAAAAATTCTGAAAGTTTTTCTGGGGGCTACCGCCCCCAGGCCCCTGCAAACTCTGTGGCTTACTATTCCTTGTTATTAACTTTCATGAAAGCCTTTATATGCATGTCTACTAGAGTACATTATGCTGTATTTACTTGTGTAATATACTGTCTGATATGAAGTTCCCACCTTTTGTTTTCAATTTACCTGTCGGAAAATTTATTTGATTACGTCTCCAGTTGACCAAATTCAACTCCAATGCAATTCAAATCCAGTTGTCCGAAAATTTAAAAAAACATTCATTTTTTCTGACGGCTGCCGCCCCTAGAGCCGCGTAACAGTTAGTTTATTTAATTTAAATGACTAAATTTACATTTTGTTATGTAAGCCACTTCGCTAATAAGTGTAAAAATAATAGGATTCTGGGGGCTGAAGCCCTCAGACCCCTGGCTACACGCCCCTGTATAATGTATATACGTTATGGTTGTAGAGTGGTGGGTCAAAGTGGGTCGCGGGTCGGGTTTTACGGCGCGGGTTGGGTCGCGGGTTACCCACGAGTGTCGAGCCGCGGGTTGGGTTGGGTCGCGGGTCGAAATTTCGACCCGTGTCCACCCCTGGGTAAACTGACCCGCATGAGTGTAACTACGTGACGTCAAAATGACGTCAGAAAGTGCTCGCGTACACGTCAAGCATACTTATCTATTTCTGATTTGTACTGTACATGTATGGTGGGAGTTCCCACATGCCCGTAGCTTTCCTTCGTGCAAGGCTATGCACATAAACATATAAACGGCAGAATGACAAAACCTAAGCCTAAAGTAAGCTTGATACTAACTCTGGGACTAAGCCCAAGCCTGAATCCGAACCGGAGCCTAAATTTGAGTATTTTGAAAACACACGCACACTCACATGTGCATAGCCTAGTCCCACATGCAGTTTGTGTGCGTGTGATTCGCCTCCCACCACCTTATCAGCCATGGCCGCTGTGTTTTCACATTATCCGTCAGCCTCCCTTACACATAGTTGCTGCTAAACATTCCGCCAGTCTGCCAGCTGTTTCAATTTTTTGTTGCCCTTAAGCTTCAGTTTTTTTCTAACTCATCTTATAACATTTGATAAATTTGGCGGCAATGGATGCTGGTTTTAATAATTTTTGCCAGGTATTTATGGTTAAATGCATATGTACATTTTTTACATACAGATGTTCATGTGTTGTAGGCATAATGGCCACATATTTTTTACATACCAACAACAACAGATGTTTTGTGATTTGTAGCACCCCAAGTTATCGTAAAGGTTATATATATAAAACCGTGGCTAGGCTATAGCAGCTTGGTTAAGCCGGTGTAATATGTAGTTCCTTACTCCTGCTTGCGCTGTGAGATATCAGAGTTTGAGTTGGTGAATTTTTTAAAACACGAAACCAGAAAAGCAGTTCTTTTTTTATTGAAATACATTATAGGGGTGTATTAGTAGCGTTCGGTAAAGTATCAATGTGCACAGGGTAACAGATGTGCACTGTACAGTTATTTGCAGAATTTTGACTTGGGCATCCGCTAAAAATAATCAATTTAGTACAGTGTTGGGTCAAAGTCGGGTCGCGAATTGACATATATAGTTACGGTACGGGTTGGCTCGTGAGTCACCCACAAGGCTACAAGCTGCCGGTTGGGTTGGGTATGTACAAGGGGAAAGAGTTCGGCACCCCAACCCCCCCCCCCTCAGACACCAGGCACCTCCTCCCCCCACCACCCTCCTGATTACCAAAAAAATGTACCAAAATTATATATATACGTAAAAAAACTGAGAAATCGCAACAAATTTTCCGGCTGCAGCCGAAAAGTGCCCCAAAAATTTGTAAACAAATAGAAAAAATGTAAAATTTTTCCTGCTTTCACCGGAAATCAAACCAAAACCAGGACCATCACCGACCCCCTCTCCGCCGGGGGTCGGGCACCCCCCACGCCGATTGCTCCCGTGCGTCTCTGGTCGTACATGGGTCGAATAATTTGACCCACATCTACCCGTGGGTATAGTTCACGCGATTGGTAGTGTTAAACAGTGATGAAGACGCAGATACCCACCGAGTATATATTGTTTTGTTTTCGTGTGAGATGTGGGCTTTGCTGAATAAGCAGACGAGGCCGTCTCATTGTTTTGTTTCAGGTCCACATGACTTGTGCTGGTTTCATGGCCAGCTTACTTTCTCTTCCCACAAGTCAATTATAAAGTCTGGCTGGCTGCTTTAGGCAAGGTATGTAATCCCAAGCGCATTATCCATTTGCCAGGCAGCCTCTAAACGTGAAAGTAATCTGAGGCTACTTTTGGTGGCTCACACACAGGGGTGGACGCGGATCAAATGTTTCGACCCGCGAGCCAACACAACCTGCGGTTTGATGCTCGTGGGTGACCTGCGACCCAACCCGCGCTGTAGAAGTCGACCTGCGACCCACTTTGACCCACTTTTTCAAGATTACATATATATCTAATGGTTGGTTGTTTTTAACTGATGCCCAAGTCCAGTTTTCACAGTGTATATGTACATCATCTGTACGTTGTTGGCATTGCTGCTATTAACCGAGGGTCCCTGTTACGCAATACCCATAATTCTCTAAACTTGGAATCGTATGTGGTAATTTTTCCGGTTTCGTGGGTCAGAAAAAATAGCGACCTGCGCAGCCTGAAGTGGGTACCCGCGGGTTGACCCACGGCTTAAATTTTCCGAACGCAACCCGTGACCTGCGGCCACCCCTGCTTTACCGATTTGGGCGTGGGGACAGGCCTACGCTACGCAGTAGGGGTGTTGGATTTGTGCAACTTAAAAAATACTGTAGGTATATATGTATGTCTGTATATGCTTTTCTTCGATCCCACCGATTAACAGCCTTGCCTCGATCTTAGTGGGACAGCAAACATCTCTAGACCTAAACATTCAGGCGAGCGGGCATTTTCCCATCGCGTCTATCCTGTGTCTTTTGAATGTCCGAGTGAGCCACTTTTGTTGTGCTCAGTGGTATTTTCAAGTCTTGTTTTCCAACTATTTATATAAAGGGCGGAATGCATAAGGCAGTCTAACGTCAAGACCAGTCTAAGGCGTTCTGTTTCAGTAATTTAGAACATACGAAAAATTCTACGCGTTGTGTCAATTTTTCACAGCGGCTGACCAAAGTTTGTCCTTGTCCTTGTCCCTGTCCCTGTGTCCTTAAGGACAAGTATGAGCTGAGCTTAAGAAGTTAAGACTGCCTTGATGCATTCAATTAAAATAATCCATCACAGGTGCATTCGATTTATCTCAGATTTTGTAAGATGGCGTGAACGCGCGCTCATGGTGGAAAAATTGGTGAGTGAACTCGGACCTTTTTTATTATTTTTCATTCATCTTCTCTTCTGCAGGTGTTTTTTGAAACATGAAAACCTACACAAAAAAGGTTTCTTTATTACATTAAGCTCACTGACATAAAGCTTTGTGAATTACATAAGAGTAGATTTAGTCTGAAGTTTCGTGACACTACCAGTTTTATGATAACAATTTGTTTATTTTTTCACTTGGATTTTGTCATTCTGGCTTCATTATTACTTTCATGTCTTTTTTATTTTTCTTGAGTCAAAGCCGATTACGGATTTCAATCGTTACCAATTTCAATATCAGACGCTAAAGGCCTATTCACACGAAAGCGCATTTTGCTCAATGGCGTAAAACTGTGATTCCCAGTATGCTATAATATATACCGGTTTACTTGCTGGTTATTGCCAGTACATCACAAATTGGCAAAGGGCGACAAAACGGCTCTGGACTTGCGGTTCTCGTTGGCGCGCCTTTCCTTGGCCACTTTGTAAAAGTACCTAATGTATTATCTAATAGTTTTGGCTATAACCTGTGCTACTGTAATGCTTATGCGAATGTTATCTTCTACTGAAAAAATTGCGCTATGTGAATTTATAATTGATTGCCTATAAAAGGCTTTCTTTTTGAATAAAAACTTATGTTATTTAATGCCAGCCTGTACATATACTTTGATGGGTTTGCATTGCATTAGAATTTATCACTAAATTACTGATAAATTTCGTGCAACGCTACACTGATGAGTAACTGATAATTGATAACTGATAAGCTTTAGTGCAACGGGCCCCTGTTATGTTGCAGGGCGTGGAGGTGGGCTGAGATGCCGGGCATCGTGGCCTTCGGACGGCGCTGGGCCTTTGCGTCTGACGACCTGCTCATTCCCGCCCTCATGCTCACCCTCATTCACACTGTCTGGTGGGTTAGGCACCATTCATACTTACAGCCGTATGTCCGTTCAGCCGGCAATATGACGAAATAATCACGCCACAATCTGATCTTATGCACTGTTAGTGGCGTGATTATTTAGTTAATTTGCCCGCTTTACTGACATACGGCTGTAAGTATGAATCGGCCGTAAAGTTCGGCTCATACTTGTCCTAATCCGTCTTGTCCTTATCGTTTTGTCCCTAAGCGATTTCCCAACAACTAGCATACCAATTCTAGCAGTTTTTTTGCATGAACAAAGTTAGGATTAAGGTGGTAGTTACGTTTTCGACAGTTTTTATAACGTGCTGTAACTTTTGATTGACTCAATGAATTTAATAGCTGTCTTTTTCACGTTAAAGTACTTGACTGAAACTACAGTTATGCACATTATCCAGCTTAAATCTGTAACAAGCTAGTCAGCGGACACTGTTAAAGTAATCAAATTTCGTGAATTTTTGCATTTTTCATGTTTTGCTTGTAAAATTGACAGTGTAATTCCAAATGATTTCATTTTTTACACCAACATAGTCAATAACAGGGTGAATTTTAATGCTAAGTTTGGTGCATTTATATGATGTAGAAAAGAAGTTACGGACCTTCAATTTTGATTTTTTCGAATTTTGAAAAATATACGAATTTTTTAATCTAATTTTTTTACGAAATAGGTTAAACTAATACAACATACCTGCCTTGAAAAAACAGTGCAATAACTAACGCCAATAACTAAGTGCACGCTGCTAGATTCACAGCGTGCATTAGTTATTGCACTGCTGTAGGCGTGCATCTTAGTTATTGACTTATTGCACTGTATTTCAAGACAGGCATATTATAAGAATGTTATAATACTTTGTAGTATGCACTCAGCAACTATTCGCACTGGCACGCTGCGCGCACTCGTTCATGCACTTGGCGCTTCATGTAACAGTGCGTATAAATAGCTGAGTGCACGCTACATCGTGCTATAACTTACACTAGTAAATGAGCGGCGGAGTTGGAGCTATGCCCAGTGACTTGCACTTCTGCCAAAAGTCAATGGCATTTGATTTAATGGTATCGATTGACTGACAGTACTGACACTATACACAAACGTAAGGCATTACATACTACAGTAGGACTAATTGTTTTGTCATGTTTGGCGCCTTCGTGACTTGAAGTGGTCTCATAAGATTTCCTATCCTGTCTTATCCAAAATTGAATTTATCGGATTAGATTTAACTTTATTTCGTCAATAACGCAGCGTCAACTGCACGTAGTTGGCTGAAACTTGGCACACGTGTACATAATTCATGTGAGACATGTAAGGCAAAATTTCAGCCGGATATTTTTATTTTCTACTGTGTTATTCGCAAAATTGATTTAAATCTAATCCGTTAAATCCAATTTTGGATAAGGCCCCTAGAGAAAATGTGGCTATAGCGGCACACAGCCGATTTCCAGCGCAAATATGTACTCAAATTTTGGACCCAAAATTGGCTGCAAAAAACTGTGAATGCGGGAGTAAACTTTGATCACTTGTACAATTGATTTTCTGACTGTTAGCAAAGTAGGTAGTAGCAAGAGTCAATAATAATTCCATACACACCTATTATAATTGGGCGTGAATGAGGGGGAAGACTTTCCCAAAATTCGGTGCAAGGGGAGGGAAGGGCTTCCCGCTATGGGTAAAAGGTAGGGAGAGGATTCTGGTGTCCACAAAACTTTTGGTTAAAATCTCTTTGGTTAGTCAAATTTACATTTAAATTAGTAGTTTTCAACTCAGCACTTAAAAATGGTATTTTTCATGAAATTTGAGGAATTTTTCTCGAAATTATTAAAATAGCGTCAGTCTTGAGAGAGGGAAAGTCAACATTTAGTCGGCTTAGGGCAGGACGGGTCCCAGCCAGAGGGGGAGGGGAAAAATTTTCTTGGCTGTTGCATGTATGATTCCAATTTACTCCTGGTCATAGGTACCAGGCTAAACTGACGCCGTATAAATTTCTCTGGTGCGAAGGTTTTTTCAAGATTATTGACGTGAAAAAAATAAGGACTAACAGTTAACTGCAAGACATGCTTTTTTAAACATGGTGGCTTTTGAAAACTTTGGTGCCGCGTTTTATATTCGAAGAATATCCTCGACACAACAAGCATGTCACAACTAAATCTATCGAAAACAAATTTGACTTTATTCGCAAAACGTGCTTGTTTCTTTTTTCAATAAACGGCTTTTTTGACTGGCTACTACTTTGGCTTAGCTAAATATAAAATTTACGAAAAATTGTCGTAACTGGCTGAAAAAATATTTTCTGTGAAAATTAAAAATGATTGTTTCAAGGTATTTTAGCAAGCATTTATGTCATAATAATTTATAGTTTCCTAAATTAATATGCGTACTATAAATTATTGATTGAAAATTAATCGTAAGTTGTCGAATGTTACTCCTGCAAAACTGTCGAAAACTTTACTACCACCTTAAGTCCAGATCGTATGCGAAAATTTATGCAAAATGATTGTATCGATTTCTCACAACATTCTTCTGATTGTCCTTGTCCCTATCCCTATGTCCTTAAAGACAAGTATGAACCGGGCTTCAGTCCGAACGTCATTGCTGCAGGAGACGACGAACTTCTTAGAAACCGACGTCAATATAGCAGAAAAATCAATTAAAAACCGGTCGAATATCAAATTTTTCAAGTAGGGGTGAAAATTCAGTCAGGCGTAGTCTTGTATACGCGATGTCTAAACAATTTCCCACAAGCATTTCCATCCATAGATGTAACGTTGCAAAATTTTGGGGGGCCTCACCGGCCAAATTTTGGGGACCCTCCCCCCCCTGATCGACCAAAAATACCCTTAATTTTGCGAAACTTTGTGAAATTTTCAAAAAAGTGACATTTTTACTAAAGTTTGCCCGAATTTTGGGGACTCTCGATTTGTGGGGGACCCCCCCCCTCATTTATATAAAATTTACGGTATTTTTGGCCAGTGAGTGGGGGGAGGGTGCCCAAAATTTGGGCGGAGAGGCCCCCCCAAAATTTTAACCCCGTTACATGTATGGTTCCCCCCCATCCGCCCTCATACATGTACATGTGTATGTTTCCATCTAGAAGTTGGTTGTATTGTTTACAGGACGGTGGTGTTTGTGCGCTACCTGCCGAGCGTGCGTCGGGCCTCGGGCGAGGGCGAGCTGGAGCAATGGCTCTGGGCTCAGGGGCTGGGCTATGGGCTGCTTCTGCCGCTGTGCGCTGGCTCCGAACTCCTCACCGCCTACGTCAGCAGTCGGGGGTCTGTGCTCCATGACCAGCCCAGGGACGCCCTACGCTACTTCATCTATGCTCGCCTAGGTTCGCCGCATTTAGCTCATACTGGACGGGAATATTGTATTTATCGACCAAAATTACTTGCTACGGACTCTAGCATACGTGGGCAGCTAGCCAATTTAGGGGGGGGGGGTAGGCGGAGCTACTTTTCCGCCCATTTTCGCTTCGTGAGCCACCATTATTGCCTTGTGAGCCACCGATTTTGCCGTCGTGAGCACCTTCAAAAAACATTCTGAGGGGTGAAGCACCTGTCTAGGGGGAGGGGTGAGCTTGCCGTTTGGGGGGGGGGGGGTTGAAACCCCCCCCCCCCCCGCCCATGTAGAGTAAGCGCAGTCCAGGAGTCAAATTATGTATATATGTAGTTATTATGTATTACTCTGACTCCGGAGTCAGTAGCAAGTAATTTTGGTCGGTACTGTAGTTTATAGAATACCAAAGGCATTTTGAAACAGGTTTTAAGTCCACTTAAGTCCGCTGGTTTAAGTCCAGTTAAGTCAAGTCCAGTTAAGTCCAATTTTGAAACAGGCCCTTGGTCACTTTTTACAATAGATATTAAGCTTCTGTTTGCACAGTTCTGACTTCTGTGGTAATTTGACACAAAAACTAAAACTTTGACTCAACTTTAGGCTTGAATTTTTCAACCTACAGACGTTCTGTTGACTTCTTACATAATACTGGCTTTGTGTGCAGATTTCAGAAATAGCAAAATTGCGCGCAAAAATTATTACATATTGATAGTTTCAATCGATTTAGTACCGCTGGCTTGGCGCTCGACATCAGAAACGTAATTCTCCGCGCTAAAGGTCGGTTTAACTACTCACTAGAGTAAAGATATGTAGATGGAGGCTCGTTCTTGTATTCGAATACAAACCCTAAAAGGCCGGTTCACAGGAGGCAACGCGAAGGCAACGCGATATTCAGGCAATCTGCAAGCAACGCGCGTGGCCTGGTGGTTGGTTGCTTGAAAATCGCCTGCAAATTGCCTCGTGTGAACCGGCCTTAAACTGAACATTGCAGCTGCTCTTAAGTTCGCTGTAAAATTGACCCCCTCTGATATAATAGTTGGTAAAAACGTGTTTAGCTTTTGGTGTCGGACTGTTTCGGTGTGGCCCCCACTCCCCCCGGCACCTAGGCACGTACGATTATATATGCCTATGTAATGAATTCAACATGCAGAGTTATCACACCACGTTAATTACAGTTTGCAGACTAAACTTGGTCAATTTTTTTCGGCAAACTAAGCTCGTGAAACGGGAAAGGAAGGGAATGTCCGCTTGGGTGTCACTACGGTTCCAGCACAAGCCATGGAAGTCAGGTCATGTTGTGGGCCAGCCAGTGACATTTAATGGATGACCAAAGCACCAATGCTGTCACACCACACCAAAGCCTTTCACATAATGCCACTGGCACAAGCCAAAAGCTGAGATTTACTCTCACAAACTGTGGCCAGCTAGAGGGCCACATCCGACACACACACAGTCTGTGTGCACTGTGTGTGTGTGTGTGTGTGTGTGTGTGACAAGTTTGTTGCAAGCTTTTTGTTGTGTTGGAATTAGTGTGCGTCAATTTAGTCCGGCCGCTTTTTTCCGCCACTGGGAATTGCAGGTTTAGTCAAGCTTGTGATGTGTCTGTGACTTGGTTTGACATCAGTTGACTAATTCTATCGCTAGTTGTGGGTTCAGGGTGTTGTAGCCTAGGTCAGAAATATTAATCAGTTTTTATCGAAAAACTAGCGAATTGTTTACTATCCTGGCCAAAATTTAGGTAAAAATTGCATTAATTTAATAAAAATGCCCATTATTTAAGATCCCTTATCAAGAAAATTTTGCTTGCCGTTGTACACCCTGTCTTCCATAGCACATATATAACTTCTAATCCCTGGCCGTTGTTGTTTCAGTGCTACTAGTGGTCCAGTTTTTGCTCAGCTGTCTGGGAATTGTGTGGATCTCGCGTTATTACCGCCAGGAGAAACGAATTACCGGTGCCACCTTGGTCACAGGTATGGTCGGTATTTGAAATAGTAATCATCAAGTCTGACTTAGAAATGTTGCAGCCAGTATATGCTAAAAGCACGCAACTCATTTTTTCTCAGTGTTTAACATTTTTCGTCTAGAAATCAGAATTACTGCCGGTCAGGCACCGATTTCGCCGTCGTAAGCCACCTTCCAAACAATCTGGGGGGGGGATGAATGTGCGGTCTGGGGGGCGGGGGTGAAACGCTCCTAAACCCCCCCGCCCCCACGCCCATGTATGAAGGCAGGTTGCTGTGTGGTTGCAGGCTTGGTGGTGTGGCAGCTGGTGGTGTGCGTGAGCTGTTTGCTGGGCGCTGGGTGTGTGTTCGACCCGGCCGGACGGCGTGTGCTGCGCCTGAACCGTCTGCAGCGGAGTCTGCTCGAGTCCAACTCCAACGCCAAGGCCAAGCGCAGCATTAGTGGCCATCGCAACTGGAGACGACGGTACTCTTCGCACTTCGTAGATCACAGTCACGCCCCCCCCCAGTCCGTTAACACTGTGTGCAACTGAGGGAATCTGTGGGAGGGGCTGAGCAGAGATGCGGGAGCAATCGGGGAGGGGGGCCCGGGGCCAGTAGCGGGGGTGTCGGTGGTTTCTGGTCATGAGTTTGTCTGAAGTTTTAGCAAATATTTGGGATATTTGTTGGATGTCAGAATGCACCTGGGGGGGGGGGGTTGGGAAGGGGTGGATGAAGTTTGAGGCAATAACCCCCCCCCCCGCGCTAAATTGTGACAGAGTTGTGCTGTGTTTAGCAAAATCAACATGCTGTACGAGTCCCGCTGGAAACGACGCTGGCGCATGATGTGCTGTTGTCTGCAGGCCAGCGAGCACGATAAGGTCAGAGGTTAACCTGTCTCCTTTGCAGCCGGTCCTAGCAGGAGTTTGGTCGGACCAGTGGCCCGTTTCAATAAACTCACATGTCCACAAATTTGAGCGCCCGTGTGTGAGCCTGTGAGCATACATGCAAGAGAGCCGGGAGGGGGGAATCTCCCCCAAATCGAGGGTCTGGGGGGAGGGTTCCGAAAATCTGGGCAATAGTTAGCAAAAATGAGCTTGTGTACTTCTTCAAAAAAATTCAGCTACAACGTGAATGTGGGATTTATTTATATTTTAGTCACGTATAGCTCGGCTGTGAGTTTTGTATCAAAATCTCACAGGTACAGGGCAATGTTTCACAGACCCAGGTCACTATCCACAGGTGGATGTTGAACAGCCACAAACGCTCACAGGCTGTTTGGTTTCGCCAGAGGCGTAGCCAGGGGGGGATGGGGGGAATTCCCCCTCCCCCCGAAATGTTTTTCTGGCTACGCCACTGGGTTTCACTATAATTTGCGTCACATTGTGAGAAAATTTTCGAGGCTGATCTAGTGGGCTGTGGGTTTATTTAATGTCAGAGCATTTGTGCTGGTTTCAGGACTCGTTCAGGGAGATAGCCAAGATCTTTTCCGACTTCTTCACTGACTGGGACGTGCTGCCGTCGGACGTGGTGGCCGGGCTGACGCTGCTACGGAGGCGACAGAAGAGTCTGCAGAAACGCAACATGCAAACCGTACGTCGCATCAGGCGCCTGTCGCTTTGCTGTCCAAGGTATCTTTGAAAAAGTGATTGACTACTTGTGCGTGCCCTGACTGTTGCGTGGGATGTGACCAGGGGTAGACGCGGGTCGTGGGTACCCGCGGGTTGGGTTGGGTCGGAAAATGCGAGCCGTGGGTCAAACCGCGGCTACCCACTTCACCCACGAAACCTGAAAAGATACCCCTTGTGATTCCAGTTTTAGAGAATTTAGTGCCCCTCGGTCGAAGTAGCAATGTGAATAACGTATAAATGTACACTTTGGACATTAGACTTGGGCATGAGCTAGAACAACCAATCATTTGGTATGTATGTTAAGTGGGTCGCGGCCTTTCGCGGGTCGGATGTGCTTTCGAATGTGCCCTCGTGTGAATTGGGCTTATTATTTTGGCGCCGTTGTGTTTTTCCGTATTTAGCCTTTTTTCCTCTGTAGCTAAATAGTCGTACCCCTAGCTGCACGCATAATGTTTGTAATTCCGTTTTGGTTTCAGTTTCAAGCGGATAATGATACTGTCGAATTTTTCTCCGGTGCTGCCATCACCCACAAGACTCAGTTTTTGGACATGAACTCACAAGTATCATTTGGCCGCTAAACCAAGGGCCTATTTCTTTACCCGAATAAAGGGTTAATTTTCATCGGACTAAGCGGTTTAAAAAAATCAGCTTAAAATTACCATTCCAAAACCTCCGGATTACACAGACTTAACTTTTAGCGCGCTGCTTTTTAATCGGACTAAATGGACTTAACTATGCACGCTAATGTTAAGCTTGCATGTTAAATCCGTTTAGTCCAGTGGTAGTCTTTGTTGTATCTGTAAAATATACTAAGCTACTCGGATTAGATACAGTAATATATATGGTATGACTAGAGGTTGGGTGACATGACTATGCTACAATAAAGTCATTTAGTGACTGTTGAGCGTCAATTCTACAGTTTTGGAATGGGGTCAGACTAAAATTAAGCTGCTGACTTATTTCAACTAGTTTAGTCCGTTTAACCGGATTTGCCATTCCTAAACCTCCGACTGAAATAAGTCCAGTCCGTTTAATCTGGTAAAGGAATAGGCCCCTAGTTAGAAACTAGAAAGGTTCTAAAAACATTAGTTATTTATTTGTAATTCCGTGCTGAGTTCAGTTGCAAGACCCAAGGGCCGGTTGCCTTGGCCTTATTTTGCCGAGGCAGTATCTCAACTCAACAATTACATTACCCATAGTTAAGGTTGGATTATTCTTAAGGTAGCGCTCAGCAAAAAAAGTCATGTTTGGAGCTAAACTCATGCAATGAGTAGCAATACCACTTTAATTGTATGTCAAAATGGGCTCAAAAAAACCTATTTCCAGTACTCTTCAGCACTTTAATGCAATTATGTCAAATTTTATGACCATGTCAAATTTCCTATTCACACTAATTTTGTTTTCGACCTAGCTCGGCGAAACCTCAACCGATTTTAATGATCCTGGTGTCGATCGAAAGATCTTTCAAAAATCTAGACGTCAAAAGTCTTCGATTTTCGATTTCTATTATTGATTTTCCAAAAAAACGATTTTTCAATAATGAGCTGTGTTTGAGCGGCTATAAAAAGTGCTGAAAGCCAACAAGTAAAAATAGAAAAAATTCGACGTCTGCATTTATATTCTTTCTTTCATTGTGCAAATTTTCAACTCGATCTCAATCGGCAGCAATGAGCTAGATAAAAAAAAAGTAGTCGACTTCACTGCGCAAAAATGTGAGGTTTGCCCACACGTTTCACTTTTTCAAAAATTAGACCTTTCCTAGTAATGCATAGTTTCGTTAAAAAAGTTACCAAAAGCCATAATCAATTTTTTAAGAAAATAAATAAAAAATTTGACATTTGGAAGATTTATCAGCTTTTATTTTTGGATTGCTATTTTCGCGGCTAAATAGCTCAGAAAAGCTTCAACAAATTTGCATGTTCAATACATCAATTTAAAGGTAAGAAAACGCACATTTTAGTGAAATAGGTAATTAATTTATATCGCGATAAAAAATTTTCGCTAGAAGTACAAAAATGGTCAAAAAATTTTGAAAAATAGATGACGAGGTGTTGTTTCACACAATTGCAACGAGTAAGGCAAAGGGGACCGCGAACAAAAACATACGAACCTTTTTTTTATTGTTTTGTGCTGAGGGTGGTGCAACCCCTGGTGCTCAACTTTACAAATTTTACAATTATTGTTGAATTGTAGGTGCAAAATCAGCTGATTCGTAATGAATTTATATGACGAATTCGTATTCGTAAGGAATCACCTAATTTTGCACTTACAATTGTTACAATAAAATGTAAAACATGTAAAGTTGAGCAGCAGGCCCCTGGGCTGACACGTTGGCTACGGTTACGCCTCAGGTAATGTTTTAGAGCATACATATAATATATTCGTCCCAATAATTTGGACGAAAATGGGTAAAAACGGCCCCTTTCTCTAACAGAGGCTCCGTCTGCTACATTCTAAACCTGTTCCATGAATGTTTCAGAGTGACTATGAACTGATGAGTTGTGCGCGCTACTACATGTCCTTCGCGCTGGGGGCTTACGGCTGGCCCTTTTACCTCACCTACCACACCCTTCCTAGCATCTGCACCATGTTTCGATACTTACAGTAAGCTACTTCCCTGTTCCTAAATGCTTTTCACATTGTGCTCTTTAATGTATTAAAGTCTGACAAAAAATAGATACGCCATTTGCTTATTTTAGTGGCATCACTTCTGCGACTACTTGCTGTACTCTTGATATAGTGAAAATCTTCAAATATTTTCGTAACAAAATCACGTTTCGTTTTCTCAAGTGATGCGACTCTTTTTTGTAGACTTTAGTTTGTAGCTTTGACTGGAGTGACTAAACTGACGAGGCTTGCTTTCTAGTCGGACTACTCGCGGTTAACTTTGCACACGATAAAGTGGGAAGCCTAGTTCATACTTGTCCGTAAGCAAAAAGCTTGCTCAGCTGTTGGAAAAAAATGCACAGCAGTTACCAGCCAGTTTTGGCATATGAGCTGCACTAGCAGATATCTAATATAAATCAGCTAAAAAGATGTCTGTATCTGTAGCGATGTTTTTTGGAGTATGGACCGGCGAACGGACATTTTGAGAAACATCCAAATTTTGCGAAAAATGTACTATTTTTAGGCAACAATTGGAAATTTTCGCGTTGTTGTCAGTTCAAGCCCCCCCTAAAATTTCAGAAAATCCATGACAACCCCCCCCCCCCTGACCAAGACCCCGTGTACATGCCCTGGTTGGTTTGTTGTTGTTTTAGGTGTGTGGGCTGTGCGGGCCGGGGCGAGCTAGAGGCGGTGGAGGACAACTGCTGCGGCTGCAATCTGGCCGCCCTGCGTCGAACCCTCCCCCCTGGCGCCAACATACGGATCATACACGCCTCCTTCCACGTTGGGGTGCGTCACGCTACACACACACACACGCACCCACACACACACACACACACACACACACTCCCACACACACACACACACACACACACACACACACACGCACCCACACACACACACACACACACACCAAGAGTAGTAGGTGGGCAGGGGCGCGCTGTGAACGGTGGTAGACTAGTGAGTGTTAATTGTCTTTAGCTCAGTATGATTACTGTATGCAGTATTTCATCGAAACTTGCCTGCACAACGTGAACGCAGTGGCGTGTGTGTAGACAACACTATGAAACAGTCACACTCGCAGCCAGCATAATATACCAACATCCTTTTTTGGCAACAAAGCTTTGTCCTTTTGGACAAACCTTTGTCTTTTGAGACAAACCTTGGTCCTTTTTACACAAACCTTGGTCTTCCTTTTTTGGTAACGAAAGTTCGTTACCAATAACGATTTGGTAACCTTTTTTGCAATGTACTGTACGTAACAACAACTGATTGTGTTCAGATTGAGGAGTCTCCGTTCTTCGTGGCAGTGGACCACGACAAGAAGAGTGTGGTGGTGTGTATACGAGGGACGTTGTCCTTAAAGGTAGGTCACCCGAACCCTTAAGCCCGGTTCAAACTTGTCTTTGTCCTTGTCCCTATCGTTTAGTCCCTAGGCGATTTCAGATAAACAGCGTTGCCAAATATGCCGATTTTTTTGCATGACGATAATTCGAGTCACTTCTAGACCGGATACAAATAACTAGCTCAAACGCATTTTTTAATTTTTCACAGCAGCTGACCGATTTGTCCCTGTCCCTGTGTCTTCAAGGACAAGTATGAACCGGGCTTAACTCCATTTCGAACTTGTCCTTATCCTCGTCCTTGTCATTTTGTCCTTAAGCAATTCCAAGAACGCTGTGGGGTCAAATGGCAATTTTTTTGCATGAATTGCGTTGGGGTCGTTTCCCAATGGCATGCAAAAAATTAGCTATACCATTTTTGTTAATTCATTACAGCAGCTGACCGAAATTTGTTTTCCTTGTCCTTTTAAAAACAAAAATGAAGCGGGTTTTACCTTACGGTGTACGGTAGCACTCGCCACTCACTAGCTAAAAAAGTGCCATGGCTATGCAGTGAACTAGTTAGAGCATCCAAAATAAGTCTCAACGCAGTTCTATATAGCTGAGAAAACGCTCTTAAATTGTGGCTTTCTCCTATATTTATATTGTTTAGTGCTTGGACTAGGTATAGGTATATTATAATAGGAAGGTATAAACTTGTGTCTTGTACGTTGGACGTTTCTAAAGTATCTTGTCAATAAACTGGATAAATTGTTTGACGCTTACACTGGCTTGCACCAAAATGGAATAGCTCGAGAATAGAATAACTCAAGAAAAGCTGATCTCATTTGTAACCCTAAAGACGTATTCATTGGATTTGTTTTCTTTTTCTTTTCTTTTGTTTTTCGTTTCGTTTTCTTTTCACTGTTTCTTCGATAATGGGTACCCCTTAAATAATCAACATACATTAAATATAATTTTTTACGCGGCTGCCTCAGTCGTCGCATATATACTATAGTGCAAATCTTTATGTCAAGAGCACACAAATCTCACCATTCCAATGTTAAACTGCTGGTAGGTCAGCAAATAACACAGTTTGTGTGGGCGTGTGTGGTGTATCGTGTGTGTACGCACCTAGTCTCACCCGCCTTAGCTACTCTTAACTGCATGCTATCATTTTTTGCATTATGTCAAGTAGGATGAATTTTGCATACAGGTGATTGTAAAAGACAAAACATGTCGCAACACTGCTTCGTAAATTGTTTATCAGCGTGTCGGAAGCTTCACACTTTGAAGGCTTATGACATGGCAGCCGTGCGGTGACACGGTTATGCCACAGCAGTCTGACTGTCTGAGCGAGTGACCAACCCGACATCAGTCCAAGCCTACATTTATTCGAGCTTTTTTTGTATTCATGAAAAAAGAAATAAAATAATTGCTGAAACCGGGATTAACTAACAGCCGGACTTGATTTTTATGAATACCAGACGCCCGGCTTTTCATCCCAGCTTTTATGAATACCAAGAAGCCTGGAGTAAAAGCCGAGCTTGGTTTTATGAATACGAAAAGGTGGGATTTTAAGCTCGCTTGGTGCACGTGTGGATAAAAAGCCAGGCTTAAGGCTCGATTCATACTTACAGCCGTATGTCCGTTCAGCCTGCAGAATGACGTCACTAGCAGCCTAGTGCAGTGAATAAGCCAGCGTATGTGACGTCATTATTTCGTCATTTTGTCGGCTGAACGGACATACGGCTGTAAGTATGAATCGGCCCTAACTCATTTATGAATAACCAGTGCAGTAGTTGACTGGCGCGATTTTTGTCAGATGCGAACGTTGTTGACTATTGCTGTGGACACCCTTGGTTTGAAAATAAGTTTAAGCCTTATAGTTGATATGTTTATTACATATGTATGTTGCCTTCTAAAAACTTCAAGTACCGCGTTTTATATTCGTAGAATATCCTCAGCACAGCAAGCATGTCGTACCGTAATCTGTCAAAAAGTTTAAAAGTTTTACCTTACTCGCAAAACGTGCTTGTGTAATATTAAACGGTGAGCAGCACTAGAGAATAGCAAGAGAATAAGAATAGCTCGAGAATAAGGTTGGTGCAAACGGCCGTTATAGTAGAGGAAGAATACATAGGTAGACAGTCACTGAGAACCATTGCTAAGCCACATCTGGAGTTTGTGTGTTTTAGGAAATCATCACAGATCTGAAAGCGTCTTACGAGGAAATCCCACTGTCGGAACCCAAACGAGACTGGGTGGCGCACAAGGTGGGTTTGCTTAGAATATACGTACATCAGAACTATTCTTAGAAGTCTGGAGGTATTGATAGGTGCTCTAAAGAACTTGACTGAGAGCCAATTCCTAAAATGAATTTAACGGATTAGACTAAAAGTTATTTGCCTGATAACTTATCTCGATGTTGAGGTAGACTTGAAAAGTTTTGCACACAAGCGGGTGGTGCTACAAATAGTTGCTATCGCAAATTTCGTATGAATTGATAATCGATATCTTGAGTTATTGGCAAAACAAATTTTAATCTAATCCGTTTAATCCATTTTAGGAATTGGGCCTTAGACCTGTACCTAAAGTACGACAAACTTAGATGCGCCACGTACTTATTTTAGTGGCATGTCTTCTGCGACTACTTGCCGTACTCTTGATAGTTAAAATCTATTCTTTTCGTAACGAAATCACATGTTTCGTTTTCTCAAGTAGTGCAACTATTTTTTGTCAGACTTTAGTGTCAGGTCTTTCGCGGGGTTCCCCAAGGGACATCAATGAGACTGTAGTTTCTAGTGTTGCCCGAAAGCAATTGCATCAGTTCTATTTTTAGCGTAATAAGAGCATATTTTTTTGAAAAAGGTGATATTTTTTGTTCATTACATACAACGACAGAGTCAAAAGCCGCCAAGAGTACAAACGAGGCATTACTCTAATCCACCGAACAGCAGTGGCAGACAGTATTGCGGGTTACAGACCGAACATCGTTCTCGGAGGGTACCCCCCTCCTGTAACATCCGAAGAAGAAGAGTTACCACGAGAAACCCGATCACTTTTGGCTCAACTTCGATCCGGATGGAGCAGAATAACGAACAACTACATGGCCAGAATCAATGCTGAAATCGCAGACGTATGTCCGGACTGTCAGCAGTCCCCTCACGACGTCCTCCACCTATTCAGCTGCCGGCAAAAACCAACAGCGCTCACAACAGAAGACCTCTGGGCCCAACCCAAAGCCGTGGCGTCCTTCCTGGGTCTACCTACCTCCGATTGATGACGCAACTCAAAGATGCTACAACAACAACAACAGAGTCAAAATTTTCACTTTACACCACCAATATTGTGGTATATTGTCCGTGGTCTGCACTAAAAGTAGGATTCTAATTATTTCTAATAATATAATGTTTGTACTTTTTATTTTCAGGGTATGGTGAAAACAGCAGTGTATGTGAAGAAAAAATTGGACGAACTAAAATTATTGGAAAAAGCATGTGCCATTTGTGTAAGTATGTAGATGATTTTTGTTGAAAAATGTTTTTGAACGGATTTTACATACTATGTAACATCTAACTGTTCATTGGTTTGTTCCTAAAATAGTTATACAAAGTGTTGTCAAATTCGTCTCGAAATATATGGACAGGGGGGCGGTGGGATTAGGAGGCATGGTTCCCCCTAACCTCATTTTTCGGCGGCTTCCTGTTACAAAAGGTCCGCTCGGTCCTTCTTGAAACCGGTCTTTATTTTACCAAACCCTCTAAATTAACAACCACGTTTTCTGTTGAGTCGACGGCTTTCCTCCATGTGTGAAATTATTTCCGAGTTTGACAAGTTGGGTTTAATACAGTACTGTGCAAAAACTAGTTCCCTTTTCCTCGGCATACGACGAGTTTCATGCTTCGCGAAAAGTGACGAACGGTGGGCGGGAAGTGACGAAGCAAAACCTTTGCTGTTACGGGCATGCGGAAGTCTATTAGAGTGCCCTAAAGTAAAAAAATACATGTTTAACGCAATCATGGTTTTGTATTGAACTAAAGTCAGACAAAAAATAGTTACGCCACTTCCTTATTCTACTGGCATGCCTTCTGCGACTACGTGCTGTGTACTCTTGATAGTCAAAATCTATTCTTTTCGTAACGAAATCACATGTTCTGTTTTCTCCACAGGTGCAACTATTTTTTGTCAGACTAGAGTCTTAGTTATGGCTGGGGTGTTGCAGGACTCAGAGTACAGACTGGAGATTGTGGGTCACAGCCTGGGCGGGGGCGCGGGCACCATTCTGGGCTTCATGCTTCGCCCCCTCTACCCAAGTCTGCACGTCTTCTGCTTCGCACCCCCTGGCGGACTGATATCGTATGTACAGCCACTCATACAGCTATACCTTAATGTACTTGAGTGGAAGCAGTGATAGGAAAGGCGACAGGCGGGGAAACAAATTTTGGAAGGAATTCTGAAAGGGAATAGAAAGAAAGTAATTTGAACTTCTTGAGTGGAAGCAGTGGCATGTAGGAAAGTCGAAAGAAAAGGAAACAAATTGAAAGGAAGAAAAGAATATTTGAAAGGAAATAAACAAAAGAAACTTTAAAGATTTTAAAGAATATTACGTCTAGTGCGAAATAAAAAAAGTTGCCCAGCTGTTTTCACAGCTTTGAGGGCGAATAACGTTCAATGCCTGTATTTTTACGCGGCCCCCTTAAGGGCCGCGTATATACTACCGTTATTTTAATAATGGGATTTATTTTTAATATTAATATTAATATAAATACAATTCGTAAAATATTTTTAATTTAATATTAATATAAATAAGGTTTGCAATTTATTTTTAATTTAATATTAATATAAATGCGATTCCTGAAATATTTTTAATTTAATATTAATATAAATACAATTCTCAATTTATTTTTAATTTAATATTAATATAAATACAAAAATTTTCTATTTTTAATATTAATATTAATTTTAATATTAATATTTCCAAAATTTTTGGTTTTAGCTAGAGCTAAAACACAAATATTGCAAGTATAATGCAATAATGTGCACCCTCGTCATAAAAAGTATACTTCAGTAACGCTATAACGTTCTCGAGGCACTCTCTTCACCTATACGTTTCAACCTTCCTTCATCCATCGCCTCCGTGTCGCTCAACACTATCACTGTTCCACCACCTTCCTGTTTCGCTTGACGCCTTCCTGGTTCGCTGCCTTTGTGGTTTCTGCGTTTCTGTACTTCTGTCATTATGATTTGTGCTTGCCCTTATAGACTATCCCTAAGCTGGATGTCCTTGTCGCTGTTCTACGGGTGACTACTTTTTACTCCAATGGAAAAGAAAAATAAGTTGAAAATTCCTAAGGCGGGATTCAAATCGTGGACGATCGGATGAGAACGAGAAGCTATGTAAAAGCAACACCACTAGAATCAAAACAATAAGCCGGAGGGCATTCTTTTGATTTTAGTGACACCCAAAACAATAATTGTAAAATGGCACCCCACGTGATAAATACTCAATCTGGGCTATAAAACGTAGTTAGTTTACTCTAGTCAACTGAAAATCACAAGGTTTTTTCTGGAAGTTAAGTTCTTTATGTTAAGTATCCCAATGGTGAACCAACTACATACCACACAAGGACAGATCCTTAGGGCAACGAAATCGGTTAGGTTAGGGACAAGTAAGTATATCAAAATTAGTCGAAACTTAGGGAAAAGGAAATCTTTCATTAATGACACTGCGGAAGTATGAATCATTCATTCATCAGAACAAGGCAAAATATTAAGAGTAGGGTTGTTTGATGTGTTTTAAAAAAGTGCATAGTAATAGAGTTCTGTCCGGGCCTGTAGCATGCCGCGGGCCGCGGACCGCGGGCCGTGCGCGTCCCGCTGAGCCTAGAAATCCGCAAGCCCAGGGGTCGTCT
Source organism: Trissonchulus sp. WLG1_4 (assembly GCA_030248245.1). Classification (NCBI taxonomy): domain Eukaryota; kingdom Metazoa; phylum Nematoda; class Enoplea; order Enoplida; family Ironidae; genus Trissonchulus; species Trissonchulus sp. WLG1_4. The sequence goes on along the minus strand of JASANF010020216.1, from coordinate 27,478 downwards.
CGAGCTTCAGCAACGTATGAACAATGACTGCATTGCATATATATTGATTTTTACAAGTGCGCAGGCACTTATACTACACTCAGACGCACACACTGGGTGGGAGTCACAAAGCCCGTTTAAACGCAGTCTAAGTTAGACTGCGTTTAAACGCAGTCTAAAACGTCGGTCTAAGTTAAACATGATTCACAAAGATTGATATGAATATTATGTGTCAGCTGATTTTTTGTTCTTTTTCAATTGAAACCTTGTTTAACTTAAACGAACGTTTAGACCGAGTCTAAACGTGATTCACAAAGCCTGTTTAGTTAAACGGGTTCGTTTAACAGAATTCTTTGATTTCATTCTTTTTTAAATTCTATTGCAGAACATTTTGCTTTAATACATACCGACAATGCTGTTTATTTAGGTAATAAAATTACATTTTAATAAAAGTCAATTTAAAATTTAAGTTAATTACGTAGTTAAATAGCATATTTGCCTATTACATATTAAATAAGCTAATTATTAGATAAATGATAAACCAAACGTTTGTCGTCAGTGCGGATTACGGGTCTAGAACATAGGTACAAAGTTCAACCATTTTCATTAAATTTAAAGTTGAAAAAGTTATTAAAGTTAAAGTAAGGCATCATTTTAAGTTAAACTTACAGTTAAAATAAAGCTCAGGCGTTAATTTAAGTTGAACTAAGTTCAAAATCAATTATTTTCATCAAACTTTTTGAATAATTTTAGGTAACTTACTTTAATTTAAGTGCAGTTATAGTTACAGTAAGACCAGTAAACAAAAATTTGCAAAAATACTTAAGTAAAACGCTAAAAAATGACTTAGACTAACCTTAGACTAGCCAAAAGGCTAGTCTTAATCTAACACTAGCGAGCGTTTAAGTTAAACGAACGTTTAACTTAGACTGAGCTCGTGAATCAGGAATAGAACGTAATGAAATTTAGAACACGTTTGAACATTGCTTAGTGAAGCGCGGGTCTTGTTATGTGGCAACAGGTCCAAATTTTGGAAGCTAAACACAAAGATCTACACTTCCTGAAAAAATTTTGAAGATCAGTTGACAAGAATAAACATAGCAGTTGTCAAGTACATACTGTAGTCTCCGATTGAAAGTTCATCACGTAGTTTGTCAACTGACACTGCTGGAGACGGCGGGTTAAGACCGGTTCATACTTGTCCTTAAGGACACAGAGACAGGGACAAGGACAAATTTCGGTCAGCTACTGTGAAGAATTAACGCAAGCGCTTTGGGTAGTTTTTTGCATACAATCTGCAAGTGACCCCAACTTCATTCATGGAATAGCTTAAGGATAAAACGATAGGGACAAGGAAAAGGACGAGTATGAACCGGGCCTTAATCCGACAAAGAAATGGGCCCCTTAACACAATAATAATAGCTAAGCGAATGCGACTCACGGACAAATTTTGTGTTGAAGAGCGAACACACGAGCTACGCTGTAGTTAAATTAATATTGAAATTGTATAAAATGCATTTTTAATATTAATATATATGCAGCGCGTCAGTTTCTGCACAGGCATATACTTGTCTTGTATATGCCCAGCCGTTATTAAAAAGAATATTAAAAATAAAGTGCTTTTTAATATTAATACGGCCAATTTATTTTTAATTTAATATTAATATAAATACAATTCCTGAAATATTTTTAATTTAATATTAATATAAATAAAATTCTCAATTTATTTTTAATTTAATATTAATATAAATACAATTCCTGAAATATTTTTAATTTAATATTAATATAAATAAAATTCTCAAATTATTTTTAATTTAATATTAATAAAAATATTAATATTAAAAGTATTTTAAATACTGACTTTTAATATTAATATTAATTATTAAAATAACCGTAGTATATACTATATTCGGAATCTCAACTTCTTATGTAATTTCGGGTAGGTCGATTTTCCTACGTCAAATAACACTGATGGGGTAGGTAGGTAGGTCCCTCTGACTGCAGATCTAATGCAGCGTTGGAAGACGGAAAGTGGAACTTGCAGATAACCAAAACAGCAAGCCCGGGGTGATTCGAACCACCATCGTTCTGATTTGAAATCAGATGCTCAGTAGATACGACTCGTTCTACCATCTGAGCCAACCGGGCTAGGAGTTGATGATTCTGAAGCCTGTTTCACACGATGGGGAAAAATGTCGGGAATCCCCACGTGGGGCACCCCATGTTACACCTCAAGGGGTGCCCCGAGGGGCACCATGTGGCATCGTGTGACACCCCATGGGGTGCCCCGAGGGGCACCATGTGGCACCGTGTGGTGTCCCCCGGGGATTCCCCTGGGGTAACGTATTCACACGATGGGGCATGAACGCGCGGGAGTTTGAATTTTTAGGCGCGTAAACGGTCAAAATACTAAGTATTTACGAAGGTATTACATTGAATTTTGACATATGTGATATGCGCCTTGGGCATAAATTACGTGTAAGAATTTATAAAAATTATTCAAATTTTGTAGCTTACTTAAATATAATTCATGAGCTACGTATTCGTAAAAGCCGTAATAGACTAACCAAATGTGAAAGAATTAACTCAAATGATTGAGTTTAAGCCCTAAAATAATTGTCCTTTAAGCATTTGTATAAAGTCACGTGATCATCAACAGTGCTTACTAATTGGCTGTCGCATGTGGTGCCACATGGAAAAACGCACGGCGAGCGATACGATTTTCCCCACGTGGGGCACCCCATGGGGTGTCACACGATGCCACACGGTGCCCCTCGGGGCACCCTGAGGGGCATCATGTGGCACCATGTGGCACCCCATGGGGTGCCCCAAGGGGCACCCCACGTGTTTTCCCCATCGTGTGAAACAGCTTAAGACCGTTATTATTGCAGAAGTATATAATCACTTATGGAAGGCTTGCGTAAATATTACCTAGTACCTACTAATTAACAATTCATTTTTCACTATTTTTGCTGATTAAAAATTTCGATCTAACATTGTTCTACTTTCAGTTGTTATGTAAGTGTTCTGATGTGAGAGCGAGCGAATAACTTGAGGTTCTTTGCAACTACAGTCGAGAGCTCGGTGGCCTAGTTGATTGATTCTCGCTCAGCGAGAGCTTGGCCTTGGGTTCGACTCCAACTCAAATGAGTTTACTTTTATTTTTTGGCTTTTTGAGTAGTTTTTGGTTTAAAATTTTTACTCTGACATTTTTTGGCTTTTTGAGTATTTTTTTGGTTTAAAATTTTACTCAAGTTACACTCAGAGGAAAAACCATAAAACAGTAAAAAAAAGTTTAAATTATTTTTTCTCATAACTCAACAGCCGATTTGCAGCGACGGTACTGTTAACATTTTTTTGTGTTAAATGTTTGCACTCATAACTCAGCAGCCGATCTGTAAAGATGATGCAGTTAAAATTTCGAGTGTTGAACGGTTACGGCCGCGTTAAAGATTTCCTGTGGAATATTGACAATCAAACGTCACAAAATGTCAATTTCTCACTCAGCAGACGCACTTGTTTGCTCTGACACAACAGCTATCCACTGACCCGAGATGAAAATTGACAGAAATGCAGTTGAAGAAGTTTTCAACTTTTTTCTTAAGAAAGAAATTTTGAGGAAAAATAAGAGAAGTTTCAGCTGTTGTATTTTGCTTCAGTGCTTCCGCGGCAGACTATTCCAAGGAATTCGTCACGTCGGTTGTGGTTGGCAAAGACGTTGTTATCCGGTAAGTTTGTCGCATTCCCGTTCTCCCATGGGACCGCGTGCCCTAGCTCACAACCACCTGCATATATGTCTGCTCCAGTGTGTTTTTATCTCCATCCTCACTAAACCATTAGTTTAATCAGTTTTCATTCCGAATCCCTCATCTTACAGTACTATGCAAAAATAGTTCCATCTATCAGGTACCAGGGCCCTATTTCAATAAACTCACAGGCCCACAACTATGAGATTTGTTAGTGCTAAATCAGGTGATTCGTAATGAAATGATACGTGTATTCATTACAAATCACCTGATCTAGCACTAACAAGTCTCATAATATGCAATAATTGTGGACCTGTGAGTTTATTGAATTGGCGCCCAGGGCCCTGTTGCTCAACATTACAAGTCTTACAATTGTAACAATTGTGAAATTTCACAAGCTTCACAATTGTTACAATTGTAAGATTTCACAAGCGTTACAATTGTTTCAATTGTAACAATTGTAAGATTGGCCTATAAAATGTGCATATATAAATCTAATTGTGAAATATTTTGGGATTACAATTGTTACAATTGTAACAATTGTAATTGAAAGTAAGAAATCTTTCACAGTTGTTACAAATCTGGATTTACAACTGTTTCTGCGCAACCCGATTTAGAACATGTGGAAAAAGAACGAGATTTCAAAAATTTTCACAATTGTAACAATTATGAAATTTCACAATTGTGAACAGCTTGGCATATGAAATATGCATGAAAATGGTTACAATTATTACAATTGTAACAATTGTGAAATTTCACAATTGTTACAATTGTAACAATTGTAAGTCTTTGCGCAACCGAATACCACATACAATTGTTACAATTGTAACAATTGTAGGTTTGTGCAATCGGGCCCAGGTGTAATTTTATTGCAGCAGCGGCTTGCCTCAGCTGGAAAAACTGCGAAACGACATTTTGGCAGTATTGAAGAGTTCCAATCAGAACAAGGTATATATTCTGAGGCGGGGATGGGGTCTGTCAATTTAGACCTCATCAAAAATAATCAACAGTCAGTCAAAGTAAAACATGTAATTTCATAAAGAAAAATTAAATTTTAGCCGGGTAGAGTGCATGGAGTAACTACACTCTTCTTAAATCACGTTTTTCTCTGTGTTTCACATTTTTTGGTCAGACTGTAGTTAGATTACTATACATTGACTACTGCTTTATTGTGCAAAGAACAATATTTTTCATCATTCTGTTTCAGTGGTGTAATGAAACATTTGATTAAAGTGGGTGATCGGAAAGATCTTTTGTAGCTGTTGTATTATACAGTTATGCGGTTGCACATTTTCGGGGCCTTATTTGCCTTTAGATTAGGCTTCAGGCTTAAGCTTTGGCTTAAGGCTTAGGCCCGATTTATACTTACAGCCTTATGTCCGTTCATCCGGTACGAACAAATCACGCCACAATCTGGTCTTTTACACTATTAGTGGCGTGACTATTTCGTAATTTTGCCGGCTATACGTGACGTACGGCTGTCAGTATGAATCCAGCTTTAGGCATTTCCTTTTTCTACTCTCATCACCCACTTTAAGATAACCTGAGTTGTACAGTCTCGTTTCAGTGGCACATCATCGGACGTAGTCTGGCCTGTTGCGGGGGGAGCGACCCCCCAGACGGCCCCGAACCCCCCCTCTCCGAGGACCCGCCCCCTCGCCCCCCGCCGCAGCTCACACACCACCAACCCCTCTACCCCCCGGGCAACATTATTCACGTGGCCAGACGATGGACTAAACAGAGGTGTGCACGGGGGGGATAGGATTAAATTGTTTCTAAAATCTGACAAAATAGCTGTGCCACTTGAGAAAACGAAACATGTAATTTTGTTACGAAAAGAATAGATTTTGACTATCAAGAGTACAAGTAGTCCCTGAAGTCGTTGCCAAAATAAGTAATTAGGCGCAGCTTTTTTGTCCGACTTTAGTTTCTGCTTTTTTTAAAAAATGCGTCTAAAGTGGACAACAACAGTGGCGAACAGCAATAACGGCGAAAGTGCGTTGTGCTGAGAAGGGTCAAAGTTTTACTAGGATCAGATCAAGGAAGTGCTATCTAGGGCGAGAGAGGATACCAAAAAAATTTTATTATTTTGTCACATGTTTATGTTGTGTCTTACGTTGGAACGGAATCGTAAGTGCAGTGCCTTCTGTTGGGCAGCGGAAAAAGTGACGTTGATGCTGTCTCGAAATAATAATAGTAAACTGAGCAAATCCCGAAACCCCAAGTCAGACATTAAAGGCGTGTCCAACAGAGGCAGTTTCTAAAGCCGGCCCGACACACCCAAAGGTTTGCAACTACCGTATACGAACCAGCCGTTATGGTTGTGACAGTTTTATACTTTTACGGCCGGCTCTTGGTTATAGGAAACTCGAAACTAGGAAACCCAATCAAATTGTCTAGAGTTTTGAGCTTTGTTTTTTCTCAAGCTAACCTACTTAACAATAACTGAAGAATGCAGATTGCGAAACCATTTTTGAAGCTCAAGACAAAAAACAAAAGTCTGACCAAAAAATGTTGCACCCTGGGATAAAAAACACACTATTTTATTGCATAGCGAGTTGCATAAAGCGCTATTTCATTGCAGAGCGAGTTGCATAAAAGAGCATTTCATTGCAGAGCGAGTTCCAAACATCAACAGCGAGTAGTCAGTCACTAAAATCACACCACCTGTTTTGTCTCTACAGTTCAACAATTTATGGTCGGACTTTAGGTAGCAATTGGCTTGGCTTAGGCGTTTGCTGAGTGATTTGGGTTTTTGTTGTAGCAAAAGACGGCGGCAGAAAAGGCCCGGCTGGATCGGGATGTGGGCCACCCGGGACAGTTTCCAAGAAGTGCTGATCAGTCCCGTGATGGTGCACGACCACATGCCTGATGGGGTCATCTGGGCACTGGACATGGTACGGTCAGGGGGTCCCTCAGATATAACCTTATCGGGACAAGCCATATAAGGGGGACCTTAGATATATTCAGAGTTGAGACGACCCCCCATATAAGGGGGATGTAAATATTGGGACAAGCCCCCCCCATATTATAAGGGGGACCTTAGATATATAGGGGCAAACCCTGCCCTCTTGGCTGTTGAGATGAAGGTGTTGTGTAGGTTTAAAATTTGCTCCTCATGGCTGTAAAATGCTCCACAAATAAGCAGATAGCCGAGATTTGTTTTAAAATTAACAGGTTTTTATCAGAAGTTTACATTTTTACTAAAATTTTGGAAAGCTTAGCTTTTGTGTAAGTTCCAATTGCCCAAACGTCAGGAGAAGTCACCCCTCAAAGTTTCAAGAAATCCGGGACAGACCCCCAGACTGAGAACCCGCGCATAGGTATGTATCACTGTAATGCATGATCATTAATGTCACTGTTGCAAAATGTTTTGGCAACAGTTTCGCCAAACGAATTATGAATGTTCTCTCCTGAGGCTGTATTCTTCATTTTACTTGCAGGTAAATTTAGGCTACCCTTACCCACAGGTAAAGTTAGGGTAATGTTAATTCTGAAAGTAAAGGTAAAGTTACAATTGAAAACAAGGTTAACGTTCCATGTTCAAAACAAGTTAAGGGGGTAGTGTCGCGAAAGCAGTCGATTTTGCGCAACTGCAAAACTTTCACTAAAAGATAAGACATCGTTTTTATATATTTCGAAAATATATGTTAAGGCAAGTATTTTCGCCAAATTTCATCAAAAATGATGCAGTATACTGTTTGCAGTGAGGTAGCAAAGTCGGAAAAATGATGTTTTAAAAACCTATTCACATTCGATATTTTCGCCATAATTATTATCAGTGTGTTTGTTTTGTTTGTTTACACAACCTAAAGGCACATATGTTTTAGTTTATGCACACAAATTTTGGTGCAAATTGCTTTAGTGGTTGCGCAGTAGTACCTGCTTGAACTGTGAAATTGTGCGTAAATTGTGAAGTACCTACTTGTAGCAATAATGGTAAATTATGAAAAATCTGGACTCGTAATTCAAAATCCAATGAAAAACGTATCTTCAATTTTCTTTTTCTTATTTGTGGCAAAAAATTGTGCGTCGGCACGTTATGTGCACTTCACAAGCTGGCCAGTCTGATATCTGGCTTGATTTTTTGAACTTTTATGTCCTTATTGAGTGATGTCTGGCTTATGTACAATTGGTGATTGGTTCAAGATATTGGTAGATATTGGTAGTCTAGTGTCTGGCAGTAATTATTTAACACAGTATAGCATTGGACTAGTTTCTCAGTGAACGTACAAGTTCAAAGCAAAAAACTCTTTTTTTGTAACCTATGAGCAAAACTGCTTTGGCGACACTACCACCTTAAATCACTTTTGTGGCCGGAATATTGAAGGTAACCTTAGCTATCACATTAGCTCTAGTCATTGTCTGAGAATACGACTTTACCTATGGGTAAGTTTGAGATACAGCCCCTTGAGTTTTGGCTGTTGTTTCAGCTGCTGAAGGAACGTGGCACTGTGACCCCGTCCAAGCTAGTTGATCTCTCAGCCACCGCCAATGGACAGCACAGGTTGACTGCATATACGCTCTCTCACTTTCTGTCTCTGTACACTATTCATACATATATTATAGCTGTGCCAAAACAAACAGTTTTACAACAAACGTGATCAGTTGTGAATTTTTAATGTTGTTTTTTGTTGAGACATTATACTAGGTATCCTCGGAAATGTGCACAAAAAAATAGTTTTTTTAGACGTTTCGAATTTCCCCATCAAAATTTCGAACGTTTTTTGAAATATATCCAAAATATTATGCACAAAGTTGACCATTTTGTGACATTTTTAAAGAGAAATGTTTACAATTAGTTAGATTGCTACAAAAAACAGTGTCCCCGATTCACAATGGCGTTCAGCTTTAGTCTCGGTTTAAAATGTTCTTTTAGAATGAAATTCATGAAAAATTCAATGAGCGTGCATTTCATGCGATCACGTGTTCAACTTAGAATAGGTTAAGGTGGTAGTTCCAGAATCGCAGTCATTGTTTTGTCATTGATAAATAAGATTAGCTACTCCATTGGCTTACAGTTCAGTAAGCCAACGGGATAGCTAGGCTTAACCTTGGCATTTTACACAAATTAAAAAATGCCCTGGGTGTTTTTTGGTGTAGTTTTAGAAAATTACAGTCGCTATGCCCACAGTTCCTAAATCTGTCTGAAAAAAGGGTCACTGCGATTACGGAACTACCACCTTAAGTTAAACGCTCTTTGTGAATCCCAGGCCCAGCCAATAAGTCCCTGGTTTCTATGCTGTATATACAGGAGCGTTTCGTTATCCCGAACGTGCAGCGTGACAGTGCTTGCACTGCAACAGCAATACAAACTGCAATACATTGTGCAATTTCAGAACTTGTGAGCCAGCGAGCCCAGCTGCGCCCCTGGCAACACCCGAACTCAGCGAACTCCCGCCCAGCACCGCCTCTATCCTCTCTCGCGCCGGACACGACAACGGAACCCTAAAGTCCGTCACCAGCTACGACAATCTAAGGTACACTGCGACTACTCAAACCTAGAGGGCTGATTGGATGACTATCTGTTTGGTCAGTCAATGCCAAGTAATTGTATCTTTTGAAGTGTATACAACACAGTTGTTTAAGCTAAACAATGTCTGGTCACCGAGGTCGTGACAAACGAGGGAAGCCGTTTTGTTTGAATCTTGAAAGCCGCATAGACATGACGTATAGTGACTACTACGTACATACGCTTGTTGACTGTATAGTAGTATATATTATGTCAAGAAAGGTATGGAAGACAGTATCAACATCAGAATGAGCCAGAGGGAATTTGATGAGCTGTCGTAAATCCCTTTAAGTACTCTAGGGGGCCCATCTTACTCGACATTGTTTAGAAGCTGCGTGGTGACAGAGGAGGGCTTGGGCATGAGCACGCGGACTCAGTCGGCGACGGGGGAGTTGTCCAGCCCCTTCCGCACGACCAGTGCCCCCGCCGAGCTGATGAAGCCCCCCTGCCACCTGTCCGGGTCTAGTCTAGACGACAGCGTGGACGTGGACGTGACCTACTCCGACGTCCAGGTGCTGGTGCGGGACTACGTGGGGCGCCTAAGCGAGGACTATCTACTGAGTCGCACTTGTAGCACCATCCCCGAGACGTCCGCCGAGGCCATTAGTGACCAGCCGGCACCCCATTCCCTCAGCCACTCATACGTCTAACCACGCCCCCTGCTCTTCAGTCTTGACTCTGCTGCAGTGGCGTCACTACTCAGATTGCCCCCCCACCTGAGTCCTGACGCTGCTACAGTAGTGGCCTCACCACTCGTAATGCGCCCCCCTTGAGTCCCGACGTCGCTACAGTGACGTCACTACTCGCATTGACACCCCCCCTGATTCCTGACGCTGCTACAGTGGCGTCACCACTCGTATTGGCATTTCTCTGCACAGTTTAGTGCAAACGCCTGTAACGTGTCACTGTTAAAGGGTTGGTGACAATCGCTTTAAGTGTGGCTTGCGCTCATCAACTAACAAACAGTCGGCATGTTGTTGAATGCAATCAATATAATTTATTATTAATTATTGTGTAATTTTCTGCATATTTTACGTGCTTTACTAATTCTAGTCATTTTACTTTGAAACTATTGTTGCATGGTATTTTTGTAATTCAGGTTTTTCTGTTTTTCGAAAATGATCATATGGCTCGAGTGCCCCTAGCATGAAACACAGTCTAAATTTTACTGCGCGTTTCAAGCCTCCAAAATTACCAAGCATTGTTTAGCTACGGGTCTACGTACTCTTCACAAAACTTTAGGCTCCCCTTCGTATTTTGTCATTTAAAAAGGGTTTTTTCGGAAGCTCTAGGTAGTATTCACTATTTGCAAAACTGAAAATTTGAAACTGCTTTTAAACGACACGTTTAAGATTTAAGTTGAACAAGGCCTCGATAAAAAAATAGCACGGTACTGGAGCCTGGGACCCATAAGACTTATGTAAAGTTTCTGAAACGACCCCGTGGGCCTGGCCCTGGTGTCAATTCTCATTTTTAATTATATTGCATGGTTTATAATGAAATTTAAACATATGAATGAAATTTGAAAATTAAACTTTTACATGAAATTAAAAATGAAATTTGGCACATTCTGCCTGAGATAGTTCTACTAAAGCTAACCCAAATGCATTTGTTATATTTTTCACTTGGTGCTTGTTTTGATTTTTGTCATAATGCTGAATAGTTGTGACTGTGTGCCTGTCATCTGTCGTTGTGCCCAATCGTGCCAATTATTTATTATGAAATAAATTTTTTGATGATTTCTTGTGTTTTGTATATTCCAGTCCTTCGTGCTAGCAGAGAGCTGGGACTAAAAGCAGTGAGCGAAAAGACCAAAAAAGTTTGCTGGTACATAAAAAGTGTGAATTCAGGTGTGAAGCATGACCAGGTTGGAGCAAAGAGGTGATCAGTCTCCTAACTGTGATTGAGCGTGTTGCAATAGGTCATGCCAGTAGAGTTACAGCTCGTCATACCTGACAAGAGTAGCTACATAATAGGAAGAGTTATTTCAACCGAATTGTACAGTTTTTACAACTAGGACTCAGCTAGTTAATTTCGCGGAAAGTTCTCTCTACATACCTCCTGTCTTTGTTGAACGGTCACAAAACGCCTTCCTCGGACAGACTCAAACCACAAACCGAAATGGACGTCAGTCATCAAGTATACGCAATTTACCTGAGGTGCCTTTTCGGACATTTCCGAGTGTTTTCTGGAATATTTCCGAACAAGCTACGACTGTTTTCCCGCTGGTCGAAAAAAATGCTAACGCAAGTAATGATGTTTAGGTTCAGAATTTTAAATCAGTTAAGTTATTTGCGCAAAAATTTATTCAGTTAAGTTAGGCAAAATTAAAGCAGTTAAGTTAACTAGGTACACTAGGCTGGGCCGTTTGTAGTGCACTCCAACGTTATACAAATTTGCTTATCAATATTCCATTTTTTTGAGAATCTGATTAACGAACAATTCTAAACTAAAAGATTTTAGATTTCTACACAAGTTCAGAATTATTGGTGCTTGGGCTCATAAATAGGTATTTTAAATATCCAAAATTCCCTAAAGCCCGGCCATACTCGTCCTTGTCCTTGTCCCTGTCGTTTTGTCCTTAAGCGATTCCAAGAAAACTGCCTGGTCAAATAAGCCAAATTTTCGCATGAATACCGTTGGGGTCACTTCACTTACAGATTGTCTGCAAAAAATTAGCCGAAACGCTTGTCTCAATTTTTCACAGCAGCTGTAGAAGTCCCTGTCTCTGTGTCCTTAAGGACAAGTATGAACCGGGCTTAAGGGTGTCCTCAGCTCAGCACACAACAAATATAAACGAGGAGCTAAAATCATGGTGTCGAGTGATGTAACGATGTAATCTCACGTTGTGAGCGTAGCTGAAAGGATGCCAGGAGGCGATCATTTAGGTTATATAATCATTTTTCCTGGAACCCTTTGGATACGCCCAACGTGTCCATTTTGGTCTGCAGTTTTGCCGCTAATAATGTGCAACGCATCTACCGGGTTACAAAACTGAAAAGAGGGTGTCATATTCTTTTCATTAAATATAATATAAATATAATATATGCCATCTGTTGTTAAAATACATCGACAAAAGTAAAACGTGCACCTTCAACGGAAGCACTAGGATGTGCGGTATGAGATATTCATGTCTGTCTATATTTCAGTTCACACTCCCACAGCAGAACTGAAATTCTTTAAATCAGTTCCACGCTGAAATGAAATTTTTTCAGTTATGCGATTAACTGAAAATAAAACCAGTTTTGACGCATAACTAAAAATAAAATCAATTAACTGATTTGAATCAGTTTTTACGCGGTTTCCTCAGGGGCCGCGTATATACATACTATATTCAGATTCTCCTTCTCCTATGTTATGTCGGGCAGGTCAATTTTCTAGTGTTAATTAACACTAGAAAGGCAGGTACCTCCCGTCTTCTCGCTCTCTATCTTCTCTCTACCTAACTTTACGAGTAGGGCAAAAAAGTCAACCCATTTTCATTTCAGTTAAAGTTAAAGTTAGAGTTAGGCAAAAGGCCTAGTTTTAGTTAAAGTTAAAGTTAAAGTTAGACCACTAACTTTTTTCAAAGTTAAAGTTAAAGTTTGATCTCCGTTTTCGTTAAAGTTAAAGTTAAAGTATGACCACTAACTTTTTTAAAAGTTAAAGTTAAAGTAATACCCCTAACTTTTTTAAATAAAGTTAGATTAAGATCCAAAACTTTTTTAGTTAAAGTTATAGAGTTGTTTTAGACAGATAAATATATTTTTCAGCTTTATACATAACCACACTGTGTAACTTTAGTGAATACACATTAATGGGTGAGCCGAGAGTTGGGAATGCCATAAAACTTTTTGGAAACTTCCGCAAGCTACTAGAGGTAGTTTTCCGGAAGTTTCCAGACTTGACCGGAAAACAGGCTTAAAAAGTTTCCAAGCTGGATGAAAATTTCTAATAAATTGTTTTTAAAAAAATGACCCAGTGGTTACTGTATTCCGTGGGTGTCAATTGGGTTCATGGTGACAAAAATAAAACCCGGATTTCAAGGGCGAACGGTGGTGGGAAGGGGATATGGGGGATGGGATATATCCTCTCTTTTGCCCGGAGCAAAGGAAAATGTTTCGGAGCCGCTTACCAAAAATAGCCGGAGAGTGATGAAATTCGGTCTCAAAATTAAAATCTTTTCTCCGGAGGCTGCTCGCGATATTGCAAATTTTTACAAATTCTCAAATTTGAGCGCTTATAACTAAAAAACGGTGCGTCTTAGACCCCTAATCGCGAATCATGTTTTGTTCACCATTCATTTCTCTATCGAATGGTGGTTTCGCGATTTTCCTACGATGTACGTACTCGAGCAATGGCCAAAAAACTAGAGCGTGTAGAGCGGCTGCTAGTAGGGAAAGTCGGATAAAGGGTTAAGCAAAGCAGTTATCGTTATGGGCAAAGCAAACAAAGGGCGTACTCACGGCATGGGGGAGTGGAAATCGGGATAATTCCCCCGAATTTTTTTCTGACTGAAATTGAGTCACCCCTTTTGTTTTCATAGTCTGGCCGGAAAAAAGATTCGATACGTCTCCAATTGACCAAATTTAGCCAGAAAATCAAAACTTGCCTCAATTTTTTCTGGAGGCTGCCGCTCCCAGACCCCTGCAGCTTTGTAGGTTACTGATCTTTTGTTTGTTAACTCTAATCAAACGCGAAAGTATTAAAATTGCTAAAAAGTACAGTTTAACTCATTACGAAAATTCGAGAAGTCACTCATCACCCCAATTTTTTTCTGGGTAAGCCACCGTTTTCAAGACGTAATTCTTCGAAAACAGCATAGCCGACGTCCGAGCACCAGTCATAACGCAATTCGTAAATCTAGTAAAAAAGTCAAATAAGGTAGAATAAGTTTATGCCGTATCCCCCCCTTTTTGGAGGTCACGACTCACGGTCCGCCCCTGCCGAAACGTGGGGTCTCCTCCACATTTAAGGGTATACGGTTGGGGTAACTGTTGGGGAATAATTGTATGTGTTCAGGAATTTGTTGGCGGCAGTACTAAACTTTGTAAAAGTTCGTATGTGGCAAAAGCATAAATTCACTCAAAAATTGTGCTTGAAAATTGTGCTTGTAGGGGAGATAATGGTCGCAGCATGTAAACGCTTCTAGGCCACAAACGTGTATCACACTCTTCCTATTATCTACTTTTGACAGGGGATGTAAGAGCTGACTACAAATCAGCTGTTTGTTTATGTCTAGAAAGAACCATCTTGGATCATCATACACTTCCAACATCAGTGGCAAACCCAGAAAATATTTCTAGGGGGAATGAATTTGATTTTTCGTAATGAGTTAAAATGCACTTTCAAGCAATTTTAAAACTTATAAAACGCCAGACAAACGACAGATCCGTTAAACACAAAGTTGCAAGGGTCTGGGGGCGCAGCCCCCTGCTGGCTCCCAGAAAAAAATTAGGCGATTTTTCCATTTTTTAGACCGAATTTGGTCAGCTGGACTGCTGGAGACATGAGACGTATCAGAATTTTTTTCCGACAGAAAATTAAAACAAAAGATGGTAACGTCACATCAGACATTCAGACAGTGTATTACTCAAGTAAATGTAGCATAATATACTCGTGTATATAGACATTTAAATGCAGCATAATGTACTTGTGAATACATTGACAGCCTTTGATGAAAGCTAGCAAGGAGTAATAAGTTACATAGTCGCAGGTGTCTGGGGGGGGGCAGCCCCCAGAAAAAATTGGGAGAAATTTTTTATTTTTAGGCCGAAGTTGGTCAGTTGGAAATGTATCAAAAAAATTTTTTTTAGCGGACCATAAAAATTAGAGGGAGGACCCTAGTGTAAAAAATCAATGGGAAAAAATTTCGGGGGGGGGGAATTAGAACCTTCCCCCCTGGGTACGCCTTTGCCCAACATAAGATCAAGTGGTGACATCAAGCCTTACAGTTATAGGCAAGTTTGGTATCAATTCAATCACGCAATCGCATATTTTGACAAGAAAATCTAAGATCACAACAGTTTTTGCTGACAAAAGTTGCGTAAATTTTTAGCAAAAAACTGAGCACATTATGTATGTGGGTCGAACCCTCGAAGTATCAACAACTTGTGGACTAGCGCTTTTGACCACTCGACAACGCTAATTCGATGGGTAGCGATGCTTACTTATAACTACATATGCAGAAGGAAAGTACAAAACAGAATAGACTAGACGATCAAGTGATAGCATGTGTATTGAGTTTAAAAAAATACCAAACAAAAGTTCTTATAATCACAAATTTTTGACAACTCAATAGTCAACTTCGCGTGTTAATTATATTCGCTGTGGCTGCTACTTTTACACTATGCAGTTGCAGAGTTTATTCTCTAGAAGGTTTACCACTACACTACTTCAACAATACAATCATATGAGCCACTTACGATATGTTGTGAATGCGTAAGTGAGCGGCCTCCAGAAAAATAGGTACCACGACCAAAAATTACGGTTGTTTACAGCGTCGGAAGAAAAAAATTAAATTTGACAATAATTTTGGTTAATTAAAACATCAATTAAAATATTTCTTAAATTATCTTACCGTAAATAAAAAAGTTATAAAAAAAGTATAGATTCAAAATTTTGAATAAAAGTTATAATTTAAGTTAAAGTTAAGAAATTGGCGGAATTTAAGTTAAAGTTAAAGTATGGGTGCTTGAATTTAAATTAAGTTAAAGTTAAAGTAAGACCTTTAACTTTTTTGAAGTTAAAGTTAAAGTTAAAGTAAGACCCCTAACTTTTTTAATTTTAGTTAAAGTTAAAGTTTAACTTTTTTGCCCTACTTACGAGTTGGCTTTTCAGCCATGACACAATTCTCACATCAAACTGCAAAACGGAAAGCGCCGGAGTGAGATCGCACCACTAACATTCGGATTCTGAATCTATAGCTCAACCAAGTGAGCCAACCGGTCGCTGATAAAAGCGGCATTTATATAGCCTAAGACAACAAAAATTTGACATGGAGCTAATCAGCAGAGCTACTGTATCAGCAAAACGACTCTATTTGATGTTATCTTGAATGTTTAATCAAATTGCACTAGTTAATTTGTTAACACGTGAACATGTCAATACTACATGATTTTGTGAAACATCAGGCGGACAGGTTTCACTAGTAGGAGATAGTGCTAATTGTTGCCTATAAGCAACATTATGAATGAAAGGGTTAAGGCTCTAAATTTCAGTTAAAGTTAAAGTTAACCCCGAGAAATTAAATCAGTTATCGGTTAACTTTAACTGGTAACTTTTTTTTTAAAAGTTATTAGTTATCAGTTAACTGAAGCACCCCTAAATTCGAAAGTACATAACGTTGCCCCTGCTAAGCATACAACCTGAGGTGGCTCGCGTACCTATACAACCCAGCACCAACTAACCAAGCGTGTACTCTGAACGGCCATAGGGTAGTGAGAATTATTATCTTGTGAGAAAAATTTTTCTGCGACATTTCGAGCACTAATTGTTGCGATAGGTTGTTTGTTTTGCTGGCACGAGTGCGCTTGCAACGAGCAATTTGCGTCACCACCAGCCTTGCCTCGCCAACTCATCACACAGCGCACTGAGGCGCGACTGCCTTGTTTCAGCGAATGCGGCTGCAGCTAGCTAACTGACTCCAATCGAATTTCGCAAGAGGCCGTCTCACAACTTGCGCGTGTTGCCTGCTTTCGGGCTACCTAACTTCCTCCCACTCACCCTCACAAAGTTCTCCCAGACGTTTGAATTACATTTTATCAACTATGTCAACGGCGGAAACGGTATTTTGGCTTTTTGCACATTTCCCTGATACCTTTTTTATTTATTTTTTCACTACCAGCTTTAGTATGTTCTCTAGGGCAGAATATTACCGTATTAGGCTCGATTCATACTTATAGCCGTATGTCCGTTCAGCCTGCAGAATGACGTCACTAGCAGCCTAGTGCAGTGGATCAGCCAGCGCATGTGACGTCATGATTTCGTCATTTTGTCGGCAGAACGGACATACGGCTGTAAGTATGAATCGAGGCTTACCTTGAATAAAGCTCCGGGCTTGAATGAAACCCCAGCCTTGAATAAAGTCCCAGCCTCGAATAAAGCCCCAGGTAAGACCTTCATGAAACAATAAAAACCCTGGGGCTTTAATTCGAGGTAATACGGTATGTACATAATAGAAAGAGTATAGGTGCTATTCCCATTATGCCTTGGAGCGACCGTGCAATGGGGAGACTGCAATAGTCATTTTATTATTGTACGTAATACGGTTTTCAAAGGGGCTGACGTAGCGAAAACTGGCCTCCCCCGCGAAAAAATATTATATAGATTAATTGCATTTGACGGCATTTCGCAAAACATAGTAGGTAGAATAGAAAGCGTGCCATAACTCTTGCTGTTATTGGACTGTTGGCAAAATTAGTAGGACTCTAATGGTGGAATGCATAAAGGCGTTCAGCCTTGTTAAACGCAGTCTTGGGGCAAACATTCTAATCTACGTAAAATTTACGTGGAGAATTTTTCGTTACGATGTTCGGGTCTGTTCTGTTCCCCCCGCGCCAGTCCGGAAAATGGAAATTATACTGAACCGATTTCTCCATAATCTATGTAATTAAATAATTTTATAATTTAAGTAACCATTTTAAATGTAATAATGTTAATTTAATTTATGAATTAACAAGTTGCCCCTGAACGGGGCAGGGTTCCACCCCAGAGATTCGGAACTGCGGTATAGACTGCGAGGGCTGAGCAGATTAAAATTCATGAATTCGTACACTCATCTCGCAAAATATTTACCGTTATTCAGAATTGCACGCAAATTTGCAGCTGTTTTCTTGCAAATAACCGGCTTAGATTCAGTTTCATTAAAAACAAATACCATTTTGAGCATGCACATGACTGTAATTTGCAAAATATATAGGTACAGTGTGGATGGTATGAAAAAAGGGAACAAAGAAACCGATGCATAAATAGTAAATACCTACAGTGCCGGACCATAAGCGAAAACTGACTTAACTTCCATGGTCTGTTATGTTTCCGGTGTAATCATTTTTTACAAGACCGGACTGCAGTTCACTGACGAAGCCCTATAAACTGAGCTGATAGTAAGATTAGCTCTTGCATATTATGCAAATGAGTGGGCAAATGCAAAAACGGATGCGAAGTCTGCAATGGAATTTCATGAACAGGGGGGTTGGTGTGACGAAGTGAGAAGCAGATAAAATAGGTAGGTTAAAATTTTGAAACTAAATATTAAAAAATTCGTGATCATTCTTAGCTTGGTGGTCCTTCCTGCACTGGTTAGTGGTTACCCAAGCAAAGTTCTTACGTATTTCATTAATTTTTGGCATTTTAGACGTAGTGCCTCCCCCCATTCTTGAAAAAAATGGAACCGGGAGCAGAGGCTAGGTTAACACAAAAATCATGGGGTCCTAGTTCCTACAGGTTAGTTTTAACAATTTGGAACAAACCTATGCCAAATGTTTCACCTCTAGGTGGAACAAAAATACAAATTTGAAGTTTTTATATTTTTAAATGTTTTTTAGATATTTCACTGTCCAAAACGCAAAAATTTATTTCAGAACACTCTCGGCATCCGTAAATAAAAAAAGTAAAAAAATCAAAAAAATTCAAAAAATGCCTTTTCCAGACTGGAGGGGAGAAATGCCAGACCGAAAAAACCCTGTTATTAACTTGGAAAAAAACGTCCTAGACTGGTTTTTGCGTCAGACTGGCTTTATGCATTCCACCCCAAGTTGTTCGTAAAAACTGCTTTTTTAATCCTTCCCAAATTTCTAATTTTAATTACTTTTTGTTTTCTTACAGGAAGTTGAGGCAGAGGAAATTCCGGCAGGAAACAAAGAAGGTCAGTTTTATTGTAGCGTGTACTAAGAGACACTGAAAATGAGTGAACGCTATTTGTTCTATAAGCGATATCGAATATCGTCAGCGCATAGGTATATAGATTGTATGTAGGTACTATAAAACATATGCTTGTTGTAGAGATCCAGCACACATAACCTAAATCACTAGTAAGTTAACTTTTATGCAAATGGGGAATGCGCGATTTATGGTTAGTGTTTGACTGTAGCTTTTGTTGCAGAACAGCCGGAGTGGTTGCGTCGCAAGAAAGAATGGGTGCCGCCGAAGAAACGAGTGGTGATTCCGTTCGTGCTGCCCTGGGAAAACCAGCCGTCCAAGCAGAGCCAGAAGGGCATGGGCGGGTTCGGGGGCAGCCGTGATGCAGTGACCCACGTGTCGGCCACGCGGGAGTTCAAAGACTGCAAGGACAGCCAGTCCATTTTGACCGCCTTCTCGGAGACCAACAAGTACGCGTCCCAACAGGGCACCAGGGGCTTCGGGGCTTATCGGGAAACCGTGGGACACCCTCTGGGGGGTAAGGAGATCGACCCGGAGAGCCACACCATCATCCCCAAACAGAGCGGGACCAACCAGTTGCCGTCCTTGGCTGGCGAGACGCCCATTGGGGCCAAACGACAAAATGTGACCCGGATCCGGTACCGCCAGGACATGCTGTCCGGAATGGACCCGGAATCGGGCACGTTTGTCAGCAAGATGCTCACGCCGAACCCCAACAACCACGCGGGCAGCAACTATATCGATATCAGCCGCACGCAGACCCCAAACGCTCGACCCGGCCGCAACGTGGGCCGCAAACTGAAGGCCTCGGAAGGCGTGGTGCCCCTGCTGTTTGACCCCAGCAAGGCCCCGGGTTCCGATGCGTCTGGGACTGGTGCCGGCTCCTACGGGCTGCGACCCCCGCGCCAGGTCACCACTAAGGTCAAGGGTGGCTACGAGTTTTCGCACGAGGAACTGATTGAGAGCAAAAAACACCTCCCCTGGACCTCCCAGCCCAGTCTCCAGTCCCAAGCCGGCACCGGCGGATACTCGAAAATCCGGGACGTCGTCTCCCACGTGGATTACGACTGGTGACGTCACACACGACAGCCTCCGCTGACGCCGTTGACGTCATTTGGCTAATGTGTGTGTGGCAAGCAATTGAAGGCAGAAGGGTGTTTGTCTTGGACACATGGGCTGGGATTCACAAAGCGCGTTTAACTGTCTGAGATTTATCGGTCAGTCTATGTCGAACACGTGCTCGCATGAAATAGCCTATATGCACATTGAATTTTTCATTACGATGTTCCATTTCATTCGATATGAGCGTTTTAGACCGAGTCTAAAGTTAAACACCTTTTGTGAATCGCATTTCTGTATCGACTATTGTGATTGTATCAAATGGTACATATGTACATATATCAAAAAAGATATTCCCATTTTGAAATAATAGAAAAGAACGTTGTCTATTTAGCTAAACACAGCTTGTGAACCCAGTCATCATTAGTGTACCCAAATATACATACCTAGTGTACATCCAAAATTACTTCAACTAAACAACAAAACACGATCACACTGCACTAAGTTACTAAACACAGCTTGTGAACCCAGTCACCATTAGTGTACCCAAATATACATACCTGGTGTACATCCAAAATTACTTCAACTAAAAAACAAAACACGATCACACTGCACTAAGTTATTCGGGCTTTTTTATTCAACGACGTTTTGATTAAATCCCTCAGACTTTATACCAGGACCCTTACTTAACAACAGCGTTGTTTTTGACGCACAAAATGCATACCAAAATCTTTGCTTTTCTGCGTAAACAGTTTTGGAGTCACGGCTTCTATGTAGCTATCCTAAATTAGCGGTGTTACCTATGTAGATTACAGACTAATTAATTATGAAGATTAATTCCTGTTACAGGAGTTTGCACTTTTGCTACATCAAATGTCATATGCTCACTGCCCATGTCAAGGCAACACTTGCAAATTGAAATGCCAGGTGACTGTAAAGCGAAAACTTACATTTACGCAACTCAAAATGCTGTTTGGCTGCAGCTGATGCAAGCAAATGTTTTTGTCCCAGCAACATACACCACAACGCAAGAAGACAAGTTACTAAATTTATTTAAAACTCTCAACAACTTGGTTACTTACAAAACAGGTGCCCAACAACTGTACATCGACAAAGAACACAGCTGTACAGGTGAAACAGTTTACATGCCTACACTTAATATCATTATTATAACAAGATAAAATATTAGGCTAAAACGCACTATTTAGATTATATACAACATACCTTAAAAATATCAAAGTCACAACGCTAAAGCAAGCATATTGATACAGGCATATTGAGTGATGAGCGAAAGGCATTGCTCCTGAAGTCCTGACCAGCCTTGGTGTTACCCACTAGAACTACTCAAAAGTCAAAACTATCTCTCACACTTAAGTCTGACCAAAAATTGCAGGACCCTGAGATAAAATAGGTGGTGTGATTTTTGCGACTACTTGCTGTACTCTTGGTGCCTGAAATTCGTTCTATTCGTACTGATATCATGTTTTCTATTCTATCATCTCAGGCTCCAGCAATTTTGGGTCAAACTTTATGTAGTTTCTAAATACACACTCTGTGTTGCTTCAAGCCAGTAAATACAGTTTTGGTGTACACAATCTGGCTAGAGAGGCTCCCCAGAGTTTGTGTGTGTACACCCACTATTGTATTTTGTGGCATTATTGTCAAAATTACATGCAGATAAAGTTAGGCTAACTTAACCCACATCGCACCGGTAAAGTTGAGGTAAAGTTGTATTCTCAATGACTAAGCCAATGTGACAGCTAAGCTTATCTTTGAGATTCGGGTGGGGTCACAAAAGCACTATCCAAAAAGTACTTTTACGTGCTTTACAGCTAAAGATAACGTAATCTGTGAACTTTTAACATCAGCGGCCGATGGTAGCCTTGTCTTCAACGTCAGCTTTTACCCACATAATTAACTTTTACCTTAACTTTACCAGTTGGTCAAGTTAGCCTGACTTTACCTGCAGGTAATTTTGAGAATACGGCCCCTGTGCTACAGTATTTGTGAAACAGCGTGCCTACCGCCTACCACAGCTAATTCATCGGTTATATTATATTAGTGTTCCAGGCAGCCAGCTTGCGCTCACAGCAAAGCTAATGCAGTTCCCATTGCACAGTGCCATTTTTTACATCAATTTTGCAAGAGTCCACAAAATAAACACCAACAAACAGCAGTTTCATGCAAATTATTTTGGTAATTTTCTGAGATCAAAACTCTCATCAAGTTTGTTCCTGTCGCACTAAATTTTAGAATACATATAGGTTTACAGTTTAATAAATTTATTGTTATTCTTATTTAATTGAAAATTCATCGTAAGCAGTCAAATTTTACTCCTGCAGAACTGTCGAAAACGTTACTACCATCTTAATTCACTTATAAAATTTATTTTTAAGTCTCCATGCCTCTACCTATTTCTTTGACAAATACTTAACTATCTAAAGTTTTATCTTGCTACGAATCAGATAATAAAAACAATTTGTCAAAAAATGACAACATGGCAATAACACATTATGATTGTATCCAAGGCCTTAAAACTTCACAATCCTACGTTATAATTTATAATGAAATGATGGCTGTTATTCAAACCTTCAAGAACCAAATTCTCATTTTTCATACATTTGACTTGTCACATGTTAAATAAAATAATGTAACTTGAAATTTCGTCAGCCCGCATTTATGACAGCTTAGCCCGTTATCGGTGGACTGCACCAAATCAGATTAACTGATAATTAGCTTAAACCGATTTAGCTCAGGCTTAAATCCTTATGTAGGTTCAAGTCCGCTGCACCAGTGAAGATTAGCGCAGGTGGCGCTCAAGATTTAGTTGTAAACTCAGGTTTAGCTTGGATTTAACTAAATCTATTTAACTAAAGTTCCGCTCCAGCGCAGACTTAAGTTAATTCGATGTGATACATTCCACCCTAGCAGTCTTTCCAACACTTCTACAAAGCAAGCAAACCCTGCAAACTGCCTAAGGTCAATCGTGTGACTGGTTTGGTCGGATAAGCCGTAGAGGTTAAGGTTCAGGCTAAGGTTACACTACCATGAAATATTACACCCGTACACAAAAGAATACTACACAATCAAACATAAAAAATATAGTACTTTGAGTGATTCGTCAGGAGTTACGCAGGCAATAACGTTGGAATTTTCGGGGTCAAGAAAATATTATAATAAATTCTCGAGGTCCGGGACAGTAAATTTTACTAAACGCTCTGCACTTAATTTGGGTTTTGGGCTCAGGGACAAGTGAACTAGACGGGGGTCGGGGGGGCTAACCGACCCCAGATCGGCAATACTGGCCACGACAGCCGATAAAGTGTGTCAACCGGGGGGGGGGGGTACCCTGTGAGCGAGCATCACACCGCTATCGCCTTGTCCGAGCTATAGTCCTTGGACAGGGAGGTATCCCCTACATGGCCATGCTGACTGGGTCGCTTGAAGTACTTCAACAGTCGATTAAGTGACAGCTGACTGCGACTGGACCCCCCCTTGCTCAGCAGGGGGTCGGAGTCTTTGCAGGTGGAGAGGGGGGCCTGCCAGAACATGCGATTCAGGGTGTTCTTGCGTCGACGCCGTTCTGGCTGGGGGGTGAGCAAGGGGGCGTCTGTGTCAGAGCTATGCGGGGCGCCCCCTCCTGTGGTCTCCGACAGACTTAGGTCCTGAGGGGGGCTGGGACAGAAGTGGAGTCGCGGACACAGGTCCCCGTTGGGCAGGCGCTCGAGGCTGACGCTTGGCGAGGGCCGGCCGTAGGGGGGGCCGGGCGGGGGCACGGAGGAGTGTTTGCGCAGCTCTGGGCGACGCCGGGGGGGCAGCAGGTCCAGACAGCCAGTGCTGCTCAGTTGGTCAATGGAGGGGGCCTGGCCCAGATGGGGCTCGTCCAGATCTGCTGAGCCTAGCTCCTGCAGCAGTAGCGCATTGCCGTCCGGACAGGAGAGACTGCGTTTGCGCTCCACCGGCCCCCCATTGCTTAGCTGCAGGTGGTCGCAGTCAGAGGGGGGGCACTGGTCTAGGTCCAGCAGCATCAGGTCTTCCTCCTGGCCTAGGGGGTCCACGGCAAACACCCCCCCATAATCTTCGTCGTCAATGAAAATGGGCACGCCGCCCGGAGGCTCGGGGGTGCACTCCAAAAAGTCCCAGGTGACCGGACCTTCCCGGAAACTGTTGTCCCCACCCGGGAGTCTAGCCTCGTCCGGACCCAGCTCCGAGTCCTCTGGGATACTGGAGCCGGCCACGGAGCCTTGTCGCAGACGACGCAGCTGGTTCAGGCCCATCAGGGCTCCGGAGGGGGCTGAGTGGACGCAGGGAGGGGCCAGGTGGTGGGCTGGGTCGCGGGGGGCCTGGCCCGAGTGAGGGTGCTCGGCGGCCAGGTATTCCAGAATCTGCACGTTGTCCGGGAAGGACATGGAGCGTTTGCGGGACTCTGTCAACACAAAACAACACATTGCAAATAATGTGCAAGATCAGGGCCCGGTTTCTCAACATTACAAATCTTACAAAATTGTAACAATTTGTGAAAATTCACAATTGTGAACAGCTTGGCATATAAAATATGCATGAAAATGATTACAATTGTTAGAATAATTGTAACAATTGTAAGTCTGCGCAACCGAATACCACATACAACTCTTACAGGGGTGTTGCGGCCCTTTTACGAAAAAATAGGAAATAAAATAGGAATTTCCCAGAGAAAAATAGGAAAAAAAATAGGAATTTTTGAGCAAAAAATAGGAAAAAATAGGAATTTTTGACGGACCTTGTACTGAAAATTGACCTGTGTAACAATAAACTGTGGCTGTTACGTCTCAGTACTCACGGCTTCAGCAACAATAAAAGCGGCTACCAGGGGTTTTTTTGGTTTAAAAAGTTTAGGCCACTTAGCCTCAGGTCCAAAATTTTTTTAGGCCAATTGACAAAAAGCTTAGGCCAACTCATTTTTTGCATTTTTTGCAATTTACAAAAATAAGCACAGTATATTGTACACTGGTGTAGCCAGAAACAAATTTTGGAGGGAATCAACTTTTAGAATTTTAAAAGTGTTAAAATTCATTTCATTTAATAGCAATTTGAACACAAAAAACGACACACACTAGCAAAATTCGTTCAAAAATAATGCTATTTTTGTTACTAGAGAGGCTTTTAAGATTTTTTTGGAGCACAAACCATCCAAAATTACACAACAGCTGGCGGATCCAGATAATTTTTTATATTGCGGACCCTAAATTCACAAGAAATGACAATTTTTCTACCATAAAACAGCTACAAACTATACATTACAGTGGCGTACCCAGAAAAAAATTTCGGGGGGAATGACTTAAGATCAGTAAACCGCACAGTTGCAGGGGTATGGGGGCGGTAGCCCCCAGCAAAAATTTCGGCGATTTTTCTAATCTTTAGCTCAAATTTGGTCAACTGGAGGCGTAGCAGAAATTTTTTCGGACAAAAATTGAAACAGAAGATAGGAACGTCACATCAGACAGTCTATTACACAAGTAAATGTAGCATAATATACTGGTGTAGTCATGCAAATGCAGCACAACGTACTTGTGTACACATGCATAAGCTTTGATGAAAGATAATAACTAACAAGGTATAGTAAGTTACAAAGTCGCAGGGGACTGGGGCGGCAGCCCAGAAAAAAATTGGGAGAAATTTTTGATTTTTAGACCAAATTTGGTCAATTGGAGACGTATCAGAAATTTTTTCTGCATCCGCAGCTAAAAAAGTTTAGGCCAGCTGGCCTCAATCGCTTAAATCCGAAAAAATTTAGGCCATGGCCTTAGCCATGGCCTAAAAAAACTCAGGCGGCTACACAGGCTTTTAGTTTAAACTTGAAGGCAACATGCATCAACTTTGGTTCAAAAAGAAATGTTACATAAATGTGACGTAATCTCAAAATGTGAAAAGCGGAAGGATAAATTTTGGCATCTAAATTGAAAGTTTTTGACATGCCCCTGTGTCATTTTTTCTTTTTTCGTAAGAAAAATTGTCGTAACTCGTAACTGGCTGCAAAAATATTTTCTGTGAAAATTAAAAATGATTGTTTCAAGCTATTTTAGTAAGCATTTATAGTGGTGCGGGAAAAAAACCCTACGCGTTTTGCGGGGGAAAAAACCCTAGTGCTTCCTGGCCGAACCTTACGACATAGGACCTTTTTGAGTATATAGCTTTTAAAGCGCATCCCAAATTTTTTCACCACACCAACTTCTGTGCAGTTTTGACACCTGTAGCATTTTTTATAAAATTTCAAAATTTTGCATGTTGAAAATTTCCGAAGTGACAAAATTTTCCAAATTTTTGACTTGTCATAATTTTTCACATAACCACTTTTGGCCAACGTTGTTTGCACTTTTCAAGAGAGTTACCTTTCCTCTATACTTCTGAAGCTCAAAAACAGTGATAAACGTTGTGGTTTACAAGTGACAGTTAAAAGATTGCGGGGAAAAAAATTTGTTTGGCGACAATTTTTTGCTAACTCACCCATTGTTGATACAAAAGTTGACTGATCTGGGGTAAGAACATGTGTAGACTTCATTGAAACCGTTTATTTGGCCGCAAAACGTCGTTTTTTGTCGTTTTGGTCCATACCCCGACACCCCGTACGAAACCTGTTTTGGTGATGTTTCACCAAAATTTGACATTTCTTGGAATATTTAGGATTTAGCTGCTGCGTACCACCTGAATCCAAGAATGGAAGACGCGGGCGGTGTTTGGCCACCGTTTCTAACGTAATAAACGCAAAAATCTATGTTTAATGCATTTAAATACTAAAAAAATGCATATTTGGGCAGAAGTCATTTCTGCCAAAAAGGGTCGATTTTTGAAGATTTATTGTGAGTCACGTCGGTGTCAGAGAAACGGTTTTTTTAGTCCATACTGCAGCCTAAGAGTTGTAGAACACGATAGAATTGAGTTTATACTCACTGCTAATAGAACAGCCGAAAAAAGTGGTAGGGTTTTTTCCCCGCATTAGGGTTTTTTTCCGCATAGGGTTTTTTTCCCAGAGGTTTCGAGGCTTATTACTCAGAAACGTGAGTAGTTAGAATCCATTTTATTAGTGCAACAGTTAGGCGAAAGATGGCCGTTATAACAGCCGCGAGCATTAATGGATCCGATTTATGTGGAGCGCAGGAGGACCCGAAAAGTTGAAAATAGGGTTTTTTCCCCGCACCACTATATCTCATAATAATTTATAGTTTCCTAAATTAATATGCGTACTATAAATTATTGATTTTAAATTAATCGTAAGTTGTCAAATGTTAACTCCTGCAAAACTGTCGAAAACTTTACTACCACCTTAATGTGGAATTTAATTTCCTGA